>VZTV01091562.1:3271-23021 GCA_013400875.1 Anhinga rufa | reverse complement strand
AAAAAAGCGCATTTATTTGGGTAAATATCCACTTTCTCAAGTGAAGAAAGGGTGGAGGGCTGTGTCCCGTGCCAGATGTTTCTGGCTTGTTAAGTGTAAGCTGGCTAGATGGAAAACAGTCCCATAACACAGGTTCATGGACAGTGAGGATGAAAAGGATCCCAAGAGACCACCTGGTCCCTGACATGGCCCCAGGCAGGGTCAGCTCTGGGAGAAAGCTCCCCGACTGCTGCATGCAAACCTGCTCACGGACCGCAGGGATGCTGCCCTGCAAGGATGCTCTGCTACCTGGCACGGTCACGCTTCGGGGGAGACTCAGCCCAGCCACAGGCAGCCCTGCGCTCAATCTTGAGCTGAAGCAGTGGGAAAGCTCATCACCGCCATGCAGGTGTGAGTCTCTGAACTTCAGAGGGGGTACCGAGTGCTAAAATACCTGCTCAGGACCCGTCTCTGCAATGGGGCAGAGGCAGCTTCATGGGCTGCACCCCAGGCAACGCCCTCCCTTCGCAGCCCACAGCACACGCTCCCAGCCGAAAGCTGAACCCTATCCCACCATTCAAAGCTTTATGAATAATAACTGGAGTCTGCTGGATGGTGGAAGGAAATGGTGACCTGGAGAGCGGAAACATCAGCACGGATTTAATTGCAGAACAGCTCCCTGGGATATAGCTGGGAGCACCGGAGCCCCGACGGCCACTGCAGCCCCGATGCAGCACGGGGGCCACAGCATCAGCGTCACCCCATTAACCGATGCACAGTACTGTCTGGGAAAAGCACACAATCCTTGGGGAAAATGGGGTCCCGGAGCCAGCGGAAAGGCTCACCGCAGCATGCCTGGGCAGCTGGCCCCGACCTTCCATTAAACAGAAGGGAAGCGGTGAGCGGAGGGGTTTCAGGCTGTGCTGACGGCAGCTGGGACGACCAAGGTTAAAGCCAAACCTCCCTGCTCCTCCTCGCAATGAAATATCAACTTGATTTGAGGACACAGACAGTGTCCAGCGCCACGGCCCCTCCCCAGCACCAGCAAAGGTCATGCAAAGGCAGCACAGGTCTGAGCTTTGAATTTCAGAGGTGTCCATGTGCATTAATTCCATGTTTGCGTACTGCCTTAAGCCTGGCTGTCACCCGCCCATGGGGCAGCTCCTTCAGCTCCGCAGTAATTGAGTTGCAGGGAATTTCATGGGCTTTTGAGCTGCCCTCATCACTGCAGCATCCAGATGTGCTCCTGGCGAGCACCAAGGGTCTCTGCCAACATCTGTGCAGGATCCCCCGTCAGGGATCAGCCCTAGCAAGGAGCAAAACCTGCCACGAAACCCAAAACCCGAGCAAAGCCCATCCGAGTCTCATCTTGCACTCCTGATGGAATCAGGCAGGTCTGAGCGCTCCTGCAGACCGCAGCTCTTTGGTGAAAACTATACAGAACAGGATGGTCTCAAGCCAAAACCCACATGGGTTTCCAGCAAGCATTGGAGGACGAGGGGCCCCGGGGAGCAGTGAACCTGCCTCGAGCAAAGCCCTACACACAGCACCTGCCACCGAGAGGCAGCCGGGCAGGAGCCAGAACATGGCACCCTCCATATACATACGAAATATAACGTTATCCTCCACATAAAGCTTCTGCGAAAGGAGGAGGGTTTCTATTCTCTGCTTTACCCATGCTGGCTTGGCATCAGCATTACCAAGAGCAAACCTCAGTTTCCCGTGGAGCTGCAGCACCGCTCACCCCAAAGCGGTGGTTGGATGGAACAGGAGGAGATATTCAGTGTTGTGGGTAGGTTGCTTTAGATCCCCTCCCCTTCAGAGCCTGGCGCAGAGCTCACTCACCATTTCTTCCCTCCGATGTCATGCTGCTGCACCGTGTAGCCAAAATAAGCTTCCTTAGAGCCAGCTATGATTTTGGGCCTCTTGGTGTCAATGTTGAAGGTGTCACTGAACCCTGGGGAGAGAAAAGAAGGATCCCATCAGCCAAGGTGCTGAGACAGTAGGAGAAAACACTTTTTTACTGCGGTCAGAGACGGAACAGGTCAACCCAAGAGGCTGTGCACCCATGGAGATAGTCAAACCCCAACTGGACACAGCCCTGGAGAACCTGCTCCAGGTGACCCTGCTTGAGCAGGGGTTGGACTAGATGACATTCAGAGGTGCCTCCAACTCAACCATCCTGGGAATGCTGCTTCCCCAAATTGTATATTATACCCCCGTGAGGTAAAACAGGGGCAGTTTTACCCCATCGCAGCAGCTCTGTTGCATGGCATTCCCACAGCCAGCTATGACGGAGGGGAGGCTGCAAGATCCAAAGCACACCAGCCCCACCTCACCTGCAGCTGCCCAGCACTCCTCGCTCCAGCACTGAGCCCCCAGGGCTCAGCCAGCCCCAGGGCCACAGCTTTAAGTGGGTTCAATTAGGGTTTAGAGGCCACAGCTGCACAAGCCCCGGAGGGCAGCCCCCTTCCTCAGCTGACCTGCAAAGGGACTTCACCCCAGCAGGCACCCACGTGCTCCTCGGGGCCGCTGAGCTGGTGCCCACCATTGCTGCCAAAGCAAAAGTGGCTTATGATAAAGGAAAAAGTATTTTTCCTCGAGGCTGCTGTAAAAGTGAATCAGCTGAAGCCAGGGCTGCTAAGACAGGCATGGGGAGGGGAGAGCAGAGCTCCCTCCTCCCCTCTGACATCTCCTCAAGCCCCCTGCGGTGGGTGATGCCGCTCTGCAATGCTCTGCTCCTCCAGAGGCAGCTGCTTGCGGTGGAGGTGGCCACCACCACATCCCCACGCACCCCAGCAGGGACCAGATGTGCCCAGACTGGAGCCCATCACCCAGCCCGGCTGTCCCCGAGGGTTTTGCAGTACCAAAGAGCCAAAGGTGGGACTCGCTTTTCCTGGGTGAGTGAAAGCTGGTGCCTCTGGGGGGTTTGCTAGGGAGAGGCAGCTCTGGAGGGGGATGTCCCTGAGGATGTGTGCTCAGATCCAGGAGGGGTGATTTTCAGACTTAGTCCTCTCCCCAAGGCTGCTCTGGAGGACGCCCCTTCCCGCAGGACAGCGGGAGCAGGATCCCTGGCCACGGCATCCCAGCTCCGGGCAGGCCGGTGCTCACAGCCCGCGCGGGTCGACCTTCAAGTGCAATTTGTTTGCTAGGGAGCGAATCCTGGGGCTGTCGGTCTGGCAGCTCCTCTGTCTGCCAGGAGCCGGACCCAGCCGCAGGGTGTGCAGACGGGGGCGTTGGATGGGTGTCCCCAGGACTGAGGCGTTCCAGGGCTGCTGGGGATGCCCCTTCACCCATCCATGGGTGCAGGAGCAGCCCCGAATTGTGCCCACAGCCCCCCTGGGTGCATTCGATGGGGAGATTGGCTGGGGGCAAAGACGACCCCTGGGCGGGGGGGAAGAGTGCTATCTGTGCCGAGGGGCTCGTGCACTGTGTTGCCTCTGTTACTGGTGGCTGCAAAATGCTGCAGCCACCCACGTTCCATGTCCCGTGTCCCGTAGCCAGCAGGTATCAGCCCACAGTACCCCGGTCTTTATCCAGAGACACGTACACTTTGGATCAGGCCAGTGTCACGTTCAAACCCTCCGCGGGTGCAAATGCTGTACAGCTTCTGCAGGGAGGTGTTTTTAATTTGGGACATTATTTTCCCCACGGGTTTGCTTAAGCGCAGAGGGGCACGGCCCAGGTCCCAGCAAGGCAGAGGGTGCTGCAGGGAAGGATATGCAATAGCCAGGATATCCCGGCTCTTCGCTCGCCTTCGGGCAGAAAGCGGCTGAGGTTGCAACTAAAAGATCCTGGCATCCTTAGTAAGGATGGCTTTAAAAGCAGCAGAGGAATCACGTTTGGTATTTATAGGGGTATAAAGGGGCTGTCAACAGGAAAGGTTGGGAATGCCGCTTCCCAGGCAGAAACATTAGGATGGGAAGTGTTTTTATCGGTAGGAATGTTAGGGATAAACCTGATTTTTTGCAGTCATAGGAACAAATCTGCAATGTTGGCTCCGGAAGCAGAGAACCGCGGAGTTTCACCAAGGAGAGCTGAGGTAAGGAGCTTTAAAATCCTACAACAAGAAATTCTAGAAAGCAGGGGGAAAAAAAAAGAGACGGGGGATGAGAGCCAGCATATTTTGTGGTAGATTGACCTTATTTAACATTACAAAACAAATTAAAACCTCCTCTGAGTTAACCATTACCCAGTAGAGAAACAGAGGCCAGGACGGGCCATCGAGAGAGGTGATGGGCAAAGGAGGTGCGGGGAGGCTGCGGGGACAGGGAGCCGGGAGCACCCCGGGGTGTCACATCGCTGCCACCGGTGAGACGGGGTGACACCCTGGACCTGGCTGGAAGAGAGGGGGGGTCTTTTGGGGAGGGGGGGTTTGTGTTTCAAGCAAGGCTCAATTCCAGGTAATGCAGAGGCATCTTCATCGTTTGGGTGCAGAGCAAGTGTCAGAGAGGATGTGACAGGTTTTCCTCTGATTTTGTGCTGCAGAGCCCCAAGGAGAGGTTTTTGGGGAGCAGGAACACTGGGACAAGTTGGGGACCCCCATCCCGTGGCTCCTTGCGTCAGGACCCCATCGTGCAGCTGCAAAAGGCAGCCAGGCAGGTCGTGAAAAGCAACATAAACCCCAAATAAATAGCACAAATTCTCTGTTAAGTGCAAAGGTCTCTGAATCGGGGGGAGCAGGGAGAAGTGCCGCGAGGGGCTCGTGCCGCTCGCCGTGCCGGAGCATCCCACTCGCAGCAGGTAGCGGGGACCGGGGGACGCGATGGGGCTGGAAAAGCAAAACGGTCTGGAAGAAAGTTTCCAGGCAATGGATGGCAGAAGGGAGGAATTTCAGAAAGGCGACAGATGTGGGTGCATTCGAGGCAGAAAGAAAAAAAAAAATAATCAGAGAATATTTAAACTGGCTTAAACTAATGGGAGCTTTTTGAGAGGTTGTCAAGGAGATTTAGCAACCCGAAGAACCGAGCCTCATTTTCTTGTCAGGAGTGACATCACTGTCATAAATAAGTGACCAAAAGCCACATGTTTTGCTTGCGATGCTGCTAAGGCAGGAAGCCTCAAATACCTTCTTTCCGAACTGGAGCTTCTGTCGAGTCCAAACTTTTGATTCTCGTCAGATCAAATATTGAAAAGAAAAAAACCTAAAACACATTTGGGAAACAATACTGGGAATAAAAGCCACCTTTTCTGCCAAAAAGGATAAAAATAAGTTCTCCCTGTAAGGGAAACCTTCAGAAGGGGCATGCTTTCAGGGCCCCAGCACCATCCTCCTGCCCATGCCTCTGCCCATGCCTCCTGCCTGCATCCTTTGGGCAGGCAGCGGGATTCACCGCCGGCAAAGGGGCTGGGGGAAGATGCCGTAACACCGCCCGGCAGCGCTTGCCGTGATGCCCCGAGGCTGCTTCTGCTGCCATGAGAAGTCTGGGGTTTTAGCTCGCTGCCTTTGCTCCAAACCTTTGCAATTTAAGGAGATCCAAGCTGGGCAGTGGAGCTGCCAGAAGAACTTCCTTCATTTTTTTTTTTGACTGCAAAGAAAATGCAGTCAGTTTTTTTTGACCGGCTCATGCAAACCCAGCCTGTTTCACTGACTTCCAGCACTTCCACAAGCTGGGGCCGGGGTTCCTGGAGAGAGGCCCAGCTGACACGGGGCAGTGACATAGCAGGGAGAAGCTCCTCAAAGCCTGTGGCTGAATCTGGCCCATGGGAAACCGTGTCCGGATCCGCATGGGCTCTTCTGCCGAATTCCCCAGGTCGAGGGCAGCTTGCCCACTGCCAGGCTGCTGCAGGTCCCCAGGGGTGGCATGGGAGGAGATACAGGATTTGGGGGCACTACAGGTGACCCGAGGAAAAGCGTATGAATGGGACACGAGAAGAGCACATGCTGCCCCAGGCTTTTGTTTTCTTGCAGGGACAAGCGAGCTGCTCGCTGGAGGAGCCTGGGAGCGCGTGGCCAGGGGAAAGCTCACACATGCCAAAAACCTGGAGCGTGCCGGGGTCAAGCAGCTCGGTCTGGCATTTTGAAACTTGCTTTCCTGTTCTCGTTCCTGCTTTCTCTCTCATCGCTCAAGCCCATAGAGGAGAAGTGACCTCTGCGATGAGGCAGCGGGTCCGTGGACCCTCGTATCGCCACTGCAGCCCCTGCATCCTCAGCATCCCTGGGGATGCCACTGGCCACCCAGCGCTGGGCTGAGCTCCTGCGACCCCATCCCCGCATGGGCTTCGGTGACATTGGATGCTCCTCTGCAACCCATCTGCCATGCACATTACTTTTTCTTTTCTTAGGATTGAAATATTTCGCTTAACTAGAAAACATTTAAGCTTGATATAGGGCATATGGGCAAAAACTAGCAGGCCCTGAGAAGGAGCAGGGTGGACCACATGTCCCTGTGCTTCCCTCTAGCTTTAAGTCTTATCAAGCACTCTTTGCCAAAGCAGATGGTGAAAGCACCAAATTCCTCTCCAGGTCGCTATCTCAAAGCCAGCGTTTGTCATCAGCTTTTAGGAAACGGCTCAGGATTTGGTGGCTGCTGCAGCGGTGGATGGAGAGCCAGGGAATACTGAGGATGAACAGAGGATCAGTCATCACCGGCTCGTGTGTTGTAACATTCCTGGTTACCCACAAAATCTGACAAACAGCCCCAGGGCGTTAGCTACACAAGTACTTTGTGCTTCCATAATTCCAGCTTTCTGGCCCCCCCAAATGTCAGGGAGGAGCCATTTGACGGCCTCGTTTTGCAGCCCTAAGGAACGTGTTGGTTATTCATTTGCAGCGCATTCATTAGCGAGAATGCAAACGGCATCACGTATAAATAGCGGCTGGTCTCTGACCACCCCCTTCCCAGGGAGACAGCAGGAAAGCGATAGCTCGCGGGGGCCAAGGGAAGGTTGGCTTCTCAGCCTCCTCGGGGGGTTGTTTAACGGACCTTCCCATACCAAACCTTGGCCAGCGGGTGGACAACTGGTAGGCAGGGAGGTGGGGTCCCACTCAGCCCCACTGTGGGTGTACCCACCGTCAAAGCCCAGACTGGAGCGTCCCTTGGAAACCCGCCTGGACAATCCCAAACGTGCCTCACGGTGCAAGCACGATGGCTTTACCATTTGGTGACCCTTTAGAGAGGGAAGGAGCCGACTACCTTCTCTGGAAAACCAAACCAGCGAAGGGAATCGAATGCACGGTCTGACACAAGGGAAGTTATCGCTTCTCAGCACATCCTCCCTGGATCCTTTTGGCCGTTGCAGCTTCCCTGTCAGTGCGCAGCGTCAGCAAGCCACCGGGCTGTCCGTAGCTGCCGAAGGCGATCACTTCAACAAGCCATGGCTCAGCACCCTTCGGCTGGGCTCTCCCACTTTCAGCCCAGACCTGCGTCCTGCTTGCACCGAAGCCTCGGGGAAGAGGAGCTGGCCTGACCCAAAGTTTAGGGACACGTTGGGTTGTTCCCAGGATGGGCTGCGCACACAGGCATGGCACTGTGGGGACCATGGCGGGGGTTCCCGGCCCTGCAAGGTGCCAGCTGGAAGGGGACCGGCTGCCAGCATCACCTGCCTCCTCCCTTGAGTCTATTGCTGGTGACAAGTAATAACCAAGCAAGTGCTGGAGATGCCACGGTGCCTCCAGGGACTCCCAGCCTGGGGACACAGCCCACGTGCAGGAGGTTCCCCGGGGGCCACTGAAGAGAGCAGGGAGGAGGGTTTCCTTCGGGCAAACACCACCAGAGCACGGTTTGCACGCAAGCGCACGCACCAGGAGAGGCGAAGGGACCATTCCTGAGGATGCGCATCCCAACCCAGCGCCCTAAGCTCAGCCCGGGGCTCTGGGGGGTCCCGCACACTGCGCAAACTTGCTTTTAGCCCAGATGGCAAAACGCCAGCGTTAGTCCTCAGCAAAATATACCGACCGGTAGCCACAACGCATCCCATCCTGGTCTGGAGACCACCACGGAGCGCTGGAGCATTTACCCTTCCTGCCGGCACACGGCTTACGTTCGCTGCAGGAGCGCTGCCATCGCCAGCCACTCCAGGCATGGGCAGGAGCACCCGTGGGCAGGAGCACCCGCGGGCAGGAGCACTTGCATGGAGGATTTCTGTTCAGCCCGAGGCAGAGACACCGGCTTGCCACATCCCCAGCTACACTCTGCAATAACCGTCGTCTATCTACGAGCAGCATCTCTTTAAGGGGAGCTCACCCCACGGACGCGGTCGCCCACGTAAGCACAGCCAGGGTTGTGCCGTCATCTCCGTGCCGGAGCAATCGGCCCCGGCAGCTCCACGCAGGCAGCCCCGCGCCCAGCCATGCTCGCTGCCGCCATGCAAGGCACAGACACATGTTCCCTATTAAGCAAAGAAAGGCAGCTCCGCTGCGGCTTGCTTTAAAGGATCGAGCAACAGTGCAATTAGAAAGGGGGAAAAAAATAAAAGTAGTAAAAAAAACCCACCACCCTGGCGTGTTTTTCCATCAGGATGTTTAGAAAAGTTTGCGGTGGCAGAAGCGCTGCAGGCTGGCGGGGAGGTGTGAGCCGGTGGCAGCGCTCCTGGTAGCGGGGCAAAGCTCTTTTTTTCCCCTTTGCAGCACCGAGCGGTCCCCGCCTGGCTGCTCTGAGCCTGGGCTGCGCGGGAGGATGCCAGATGTGATTGCAGCAAAAATGACCGCTGCCGGGGAGTCTTTTTCTGCAAGAAGAGAGTCTGAGCGCACAAGAAGCAGGACCCCCCCCTCGCACTCCAGCCCCCAGCAGGGCTCGTCCGGTGTGGACTGAGCCGTACGGGGGGAAGCTGCAGGCTCGCCTCGTGAAATGAAACGCTTGCCTGAAAACCTCTCTTAACTCATTTAACCCCAAGCAATTTTCTTTTGCACAGCTCCCTCCTGTGCAATGGGACAAACAGCATGCGGATCACAAAAGTTAACTCTAGGTTAAAGGGTCTGGCTTTAATCTGGGGAGACTTTTTTCCTCCCCCCCCACTATCTGATGCTTCAGAAAAACACTAACTAATCCCACTCCAACTCTAGCCCAGGCGAGGAGGGGGGCCGGGAGGATGCCGTGCTGCCCACTCATTCCTGGGAGCCCATCAAAGCCCTCCATCCCTTTCAACTCCCCTTCGCCCGCCTCGAAGGCACCCGCCTCTCTCCCTCCCTCCAGCTCCCAGGAAGACTTTTCCAACAGCCTTATTAACCTTGGGCTTTCTCCAGCACCATTCCCAAACAAGCAAAAGTTATTCCCAGTTGCTTTCTCCTCGCCTGGGGAATCGGGGTGGGCGCAAGAAGGGGAGCGGGTGCTTACCGGGCAGGAGGCAGAGGGAGCAGGCGAGGAGCATCCCGCTGGGGAGGTCCATGGGAGCGCCGGCTGCCCTGCTCCCCGGCCCCGAGCATCCGCGGGAGGCAGCCAGCCAGACTGGTAGCCTCGCTTGCAGAGCCCTTTCCTTATCCCCAGCCTTTCCCGGCTCCCTGACAGAAGGCGAGCATTGGGAGGGAGTGGGAGGGACGAGCGAAACTTGTAGGAGGTACAGCAGGAGAGGACGGGAGAGGGGACAGCCTTCATGCGGCCACGGCACCCTTTAGGGATCAGCTTCCCAGCAGGGCTGTGTCAGCTGGGAACTTCAACCCCACGGCAGTACCCTGGTCTTCTCCTCGTGGCACCTTGCCGGGGTCCCCTGGGTGCTCCTTGCTTGGGGATGGAAGGTCTGCTGACGGTTGTGGGGTGCCACCTCCACTTGGGTGCCACTCCTGCTCGGGAGCTACCACCGCTCAGCTACCAGCAATAATCAGGTGCCACCTCTGCTTGGGCACTGCCTTCACTCAGATGCCATCCTCCAGGACGGAGGAGAGCAAAGCCAGCGCCCACGGCACCGAGGAGGCTGCTGTGATGCCGCAGGGTGCCACGCAGCGCTGGGGCACCCCGTCGCACCATTTAATTTCCTTAGCGCCTACCCAGGCACGAGCACGTCTCTGCTGGCACGGGCACCCAGGACAGTCCATCAGCGAAGCAAACGGCAAAGGAGCAGGAGGGAAATTGCTAATGAGTGTTTTCTTCCCCTTTGAGGGCTGTTCTTAGGCAGGATGGGGTGCTCCTGTTGCACAGAGCTCTTGGGCCAGTACCCCCAGCATCCCCCCAACAGCCACCGCGGTCATGTAGGGCCCCGTCACCTCTGGGCTGGACTAAGCAGCCCAAAACACCCGAAGCACAGCAGCATCCCAGCATGGGATTTTCTCCCTCCATCCTCTTCCTCCCCGAGCTGGGGACACCCTTTGGAGGAGGCACCCAGGAGGCAGCTCCAGCAGGAGCTCAGCCCTGACCGCAGAGAGGCTTTTGGGCTGGGACACAGCCCCGAGTGCCCGGGGACCAGCTGGGGCGGCTCCGCTGGGGAGGTAGGACCAGCCACCACTTTGCTTCCACTTTTTCCGAGCTGAAAAGATAAATCTAGTCTTTAGTTTGTTTTCAGACAGTAGATGTGACCCCAGAGGTCCTTCCCTACCTGCCCTCGAGCCCAAACCCTGTTTGGCAACCGGAGCATCTCCACATGCAGTTGCTACCTGCAGCGACCAAGCTTGGCGGGACCGACCCCGCAGCCAGGAGGCAAGCAAAGCCGCAGCAGTCTGCCTGCTGCAACCACCGCTGCAGCGCCAGCTCTCCTCCCCTCGAAGCAGAAGAGCAAGCAAAGGTCCTTGATGGGGTTTTTGTCCCTCTTCCCACCCAGCCGAGAGTGAAGCTCTTTTGAGATGGGTCCAAACACCGACGTCTCTGTCTAGCGAGTGTCTGTCAGACAGTTTGGGGTCTGCGGGAGGGAGATAAGCTCTGCTTGAGACACTTGGGATGAAACAGAGGGTCTGGGAGATCCAGTTTCTTTTCATTCTCCCCTCTTCCCTCCTGAAAATATACGTTTGGGGTCTGCAGGCGGGAGAGGACACATGTCTGGAACAGAGATCAAAGCAGCAGTAGGATCCAAAATGGTGCAGGGATGTTTGTACGGTGCTCCTTCCACCAGCAAAACACTGCTTGACAGATATTTTCAGTTCTTAACTACGTCCCCCAGCTGTTTTTCCCCTATATAACTCTGGAGAAAAAAGCAGAACTTCAGGGGAGAGCAACAGCTGAAGGGAACAAAAGGCGTTTCTGGCTTGGTGAAAGTTAAAAAGCAGTTTTTAGGGAATAAAAAGAAATATTAAAAAAGCTTGGACAGGAAACACAGTTGATTTAAAACTCAGTAACCAGAGCACAGAGGGAGGGATCCCCAAGAAGTGGATGCTCTGAGCAGAAGTCGCAGCCTCGCTGCGCCTGCTCCCAGCCTGGGGCCGCAGACAGGGCACGTGAGGGGAAATCCCTTGCTGGGAACTAAACTCTCCGATGCAGTTGGAAGCCAAGCCAGTTTTTCATGGAAAAAAATAATAAAAAACAAAAAAAACCCTACAAAAGGCCTATATAATCTTGACATTTGCATCTCGGTTCATTTTTCAAAGAGGTTGTTTGGAAGCAGATCGTTGGAACCAGCCGGCTTCAAGGGTTATCGAGGAAAACCAGGAAAAAAATAACACCAGAAGAAGGGTCCTGGGCCTCAGGTTATCCCCCCCTCCCCAAACAGAGCAAGCTGGGTCTCAAGCACAGCATTTCAGAAGTTAAAAAGCTCCATGGAAAACCAAGCGGCAGCAGCTGCCTCCTGCCTCAAACACCCCGAGCTGGAAACCAGCGGAAAGTCGGATTTACAGGGATCCGCTTTTCCACTCCTGCCAAAGGACCGGCCACGAGGGGCTTCTCTGCGCCGGGCGCGGTTCTCGCGCAGCAAAGCAAGAGGAGAAACCCCGGGAGATGCTTTGGGTTCATAAGTGATGTCCATCAGACCCCTTCTGCTTCACCTCTGCCAGTTGTCTGCAAGCAGCTTGCAAATCCCCGGGGATTTCTCATTAGCCTAACGTGGATAACGTGGACTGGGATAGCAGGGGAGCGGGGTCTTGCTCAAGCGATCCTCTGCAAACCCGGTTTAACCGTCAGCGCTCGTCCTCAGACATCTTAACGCGACCAAGCCTTTGCATGAGCGAGAAACGCCAAGAGTTCAAAAGAGAAGAGCTATGCTGTGATAATATTGATGTAAGACTTGCAAAATGTAAACAGCTGTCGGTGGAAGTGATGGATGGGAAAACAAAAACCGAGGAAGTAATAGTATTTCAACCCCTTGCAAAAAAGTCGTTATGGGGACATCCCATGACATCCAGCAGAAAACTCAGCAGCAGGGCTCCTTAATGCCTAAGAACCCTATAGAAGATGTTTTTCATGTATTCTCCATACGATGTTAATCCTGTAAAAATAAAAAAGCTGGGTGCATATTAAGAGCCGCCTTCCCCCTTCGTTTTTGGATCCCACTCCAATTTCAGCACTGTTTCGTCCAGCCCAGGCAGCGCTTTCCAAATGATCTCTGCCTGCAGGGGCATGGAGCCGGGGGCGGCCGGGGAGAACCCCGCACGCTGCCACGGGGCGAAACAAACTCAGGCAGCTGAAGGAGGGTTATTTTATTTTTACTTTCTCCCCCCCATCTCCCAGCTGCTGACTGCGATGAGTGCCGCAGCAAGGGGAGCTGTTTCTTCTGTGAGCGTGGCAGGGTACGATGACCGGCCGGCAGCGCCGCTTCCTCGTGGGGCTGACATCTCCAATAGAGACCAGTGCTGCTGCTGCAAACAAACAGCTGGTCCCCACGCAGGCGCTTGGAAGGGCGGTAGGAAAAGATTTGCTGCGAGCTCTGCCTGGCTGTCAGCGAGCCCTTGGGATGGTTTGCTTTATGTTGGGTTTTGCTGGGGGATTTAGGTGTAAGGGGGATGCTCAGTGCCAGGACGCCGGGCTTTGCAGCTGCTTGCAGGATCAGTCCCACCGGCTAACTGTGCATCCCACCATGCTGCAAAACCAACCCGATGAGAGCGGCATCGAGCCCTCAGGGCCCTCTGGCAGCCAGGAATAAATTGGTGGAGAAAGTGAGAAAACAACACACTTTTTTCCTGAAAACAGGAAAAAGCAAGAGCTTTTGGTGGGGAAGGGCAGCTTCCGACCCCAAAAAAGTTTGGCTCCCGAGAAAAGTTTCTGCTCGTGGCTCGGATTTCAGGAGTTTGTGACCAAAACAACCCTCATATTTTCTCCGCAACCTGGCAGTTTCCAAGGAAAGCGTCAAGGTGCAAACTAAGGCTTGTGCATATTGGAGATCATCCTTGCTCTGCGGTCGAACACCACTGGGCTTAAACCACCCCATCCCTTCAGCAGAAGCAAAACCTGGGAGCTGAAGTCTGCACATGAGCTTTGGGCACGATTTTTACCTTCCTGACCATCAGTACTTTCTGTAAATGCCAGCACAAGTTGGTAAAAAGCAAGGAGAGAGCAGGCAGGGACTGTTTCAACCCAGGCAGCAAGTTCATCTGGCTGCAGATCTGGTCAGGGAATTACACAAGCCATTCCTGAGCAGTTCCCAAAGGGAAGATCTCGTGTCTTCCCCAAATTAACATCCTTGGATGGGCTTCTTATAAAATCTGGATAAGGAGAATACCGCACCGACCGTGCCCTTGCAGCTTGCGTGAGGATGACCCCAAGCTGCATGGCTGAACCGGGCAAGCCTTCGTGCCTCGCTTAAATAGAAAAGCCTAACTTTAACTTCCATCCACGCATCCGAGTCCTAGCTGAAGCTCTCACCCCGACACCTCCAAACCCTACATGAGCTTGTGCTACCAACTCACCGGCTGCCTGACCTTCCTTCCCTACGTTTTGAACTCATCCCAGTGGTTCACGGTAGGTTTTCCCACGTGTGGTCATTTTTTTCCAAACTTCGGCCTTCTCCTGCAGCAGATGCCTCCTTATGCCTGACCTTTTGGAGGGTGTCATCTATTGGATCCTATTGCTTCTGCAGTTGTGGGTGAACTAAGCTAGGATACAAGGAATGTAAACAGAGGCGAGGAATGAAAACAAAATCCCTAATTCACTAATATAAATGGAGGAAGGGCTGACGGTGTTATGCAGGGATTTAATTGCGAGCTGTGCTGGGGTGATGGTGCTGCAGAGGGTCCAGGATGCGGCCGGGGGTGCTTCTCCCACAGTTTTGGGGAAGGATGGGTGCAGGTTGGATGCTCAGGTCACACATATCCACCAGCTCAGGAGCACCAAACGCTGCTCAAGACCTGGGTCTGGGGTCAGGATTACAGCCGCAAGCAGCTCTGGCATGGCAGGAAGGGAAAAGGTAGCATGAAGCCAGCCTACCAGTGGCGCCCTGGGGGTCCCGACACACTCAGACCCCTGGGTGGGTGCAGCCGGGTGCAAGCAGATTTGTCACCCTTGGGTGATGGGGAGCAGCTCAAAGCCGTCTGCCGAGGGCGAGCGCGGGCCAGCAGAGCACGTGGTGCCGTCACGCCTGGCCGACACGCAGCCCCGCTGAGCTCAGAGCTCTGGAGAGTTGGTTGTCCAAAACAAAACCTGATGTAAACAGAAAGCCAGCCTCTCCCGGAGACTGTCAGCTTCGTGTGAAGCCAGGAAACGTTACGTCTCTACAGAGCACAAGATCAGGAAGGCGAGAGCCTCCCCTGCCCTGCCAGCACAGCGCCCGGGGGAACGACCCGAAGGCTCCCCACTTTGGGATGTTCCAGGGCTGTTGCTGTGCCCCAGGGTCTCCCTGTCACTCACCCTACCCCAAGGGCAAGGGCAGCGTCCCGGCTGCGATCACCCCGAGCACAGCCTGGTCCAGGGGAGGGAGCCTGGGAAAGGAGAGGAAGATGCTGAGCCGGGACCCAGGGCTCCCACGGGGGTGTTTCCCACGGGAGCTGGAAGATCCTGAGCTATGCTACAAGACCAACGTTCAACATCTGCCTCCTTGCCGGAGCAGCGAGGGGCTCCTGCCCTCAGCATCCCACGCCGGCTGCCGGGTCCCCCTGCCTGCACTCGCCATCCCAAGCAGGCGCAGGGCCCCGGAGACCCCCATCCTCCCGGTTCTCCGGGGAAACGAAGGAGGAGGCAGCCATGAGCAGCACCCAGCTCCAGAAGCAACATCAGGGGATAAAAGATACACTAACCCAAGAGAAAATTCTCCAGTGATGTGGTGCCGCAGAGACCCATTGGCTTTTTTTTTTTTAAAAAAAAGTAATTTAACCTCCGGAAAGCAGAGACTTGGCACCCCCACCGTGTTTGGAAGAACTTTGGCCCTTAGCTCCCAGCACTCAATTAGCATAAGCTGTATTTATTAGCCCTCGCCAGAACGCTTCTCCCCTCTCCTTCCATGCCACCAAGCCTGTGCTGGGGCCACATGCTTTTGTAGCTGGACCAGGGCTCGCAGGGGCTCGGGGGTGCCGGGCTGAGGTAGGCAGCAAAGCCCTGGCCAACGATATTTTTGCAAAAATATATTCAAAATTCAATAGCTGAAGATGTTCCTTCTCAGCCGTTTCGTGCTGTCTTGGCAATCGGCACCCGGCTATAAACATCCACCTCTGAACAGATGACTTTACGCTCCGAAAGCGCTTTCTGAACTGTGCTAAAACCTCTCTAAGAGGGTCGCTGGAGCCTCGGGACCCAACGGCGAGGGCAGGGAGCCGGAGGAGCCGCAGCCTCCCCGGGGGGATCACGGGGTGCAGGGGTGCAAGGAAGCAGCTGCGGGGATGGGGTCCACCCTATATTTTAAGGTCACTCCTCTCCCAGCTGGACCCTGGGTCTGAGGCTCCCCAGGTGTCTGGCGCTGCCGCGGTGACTTCACGATTCAAGCAGCTTTCCCAATGCCGCATGTACAGATCACTAACCGTAAAAGTAGTGTTTGCTACCGAGGAATTTCATTGTTTACTTAGCCAGCATTATTTTTTTCATATTTATTTAGTCTCTCCCTGTTTATTACTTACTTTGAATGAACAAACATCCACCCTGCCTGGATAATGAATTACTAGGATGAATCCCCTGGGGCAGCACTCACGCTGAGTAACTGCACTCCAAATTCCCCGCCTGACCCATGGCACATGCTGTCTAGACGAGTTCCCAGGTACCACAGCTCAGACCCCGCTCACACCTCTTCCTCACATATAGCACACACACCCAAAATCATATGGTTGGGGGTTTTCCCCCCCCTACAAGGAAGGCTCAGGTGTCCGGGGTTGGCCAGATCTCTGTGCATCCCCAGCGCATTGCCCTGGAGAGGCCCTGGGAAAGCCCTTGCATCCTGAGCGCTTAAACCCCTCTCAAACCAAAAATAAGAAATTAAATAGCTCAATCAAAACAGATTCTTTCCCCTGCAGAAAAAAAACAACCCACCCTCTTAGAAAACTATTCTGAACTATCTATTACAAATACTACTTTATCTCCTGCCCCACAGCAGTGCTATTCGTAGCTGCAGGTTTCTGCTACCTCCATTTGTCCGCATGCAGCAGTTCTTCCCCGTCTGGAGGCAATCGCTGCGCAATATGAATTCTGATTAGGGTTTTTTTTTTTTCTCCAGTTTAATTCTACCAAAGTGATACACACGGCTAAGCCCTAAATACAAATGGTAAAGCCATTTAAACCTGGGTTCGTTAGAGAACATGCCAAACTGGCTGCCTGCAGTTGGCAGTCCGTAAAAATCACAACATCAGAGGAGAGCTTGATTAATACACTGCTGAACCTCCAGGAGAGGAAAATATTCAACAGTAAAAGTAACTCTGGGCACAAAAATCTTTTGCGAAGGAGGGATTAAAAAGGTTTTTCAAACCTGCTTTCCTCCCTGTTGTCTGAAAAGGGGAGGCACAGCCGGGAGAAGGCTGCTGCACCCATCTCCCATGCACCATCCTCTCGAGCCTCTCCGCATCCCCCTGGGGATTAAACAAGGGGTATCGCTTGCACCCAGCTTCATGCTCCACTGGCCTTCCCAAGGGGGAATTGTGTCGATGCAGACAGGGTGGGAGAAAAAAGGTAGCTGATGCTCTCCGGGTGGGGATGGTGCCCCGGCAGCATCACCCAGCCAGCTCCTGCAGAGCTCGGTGGTTTTGCTGAACGTGCTTCAGGGTAGGTTAAGGAAAAGGATGTGAATTTTTACACTGAGACCAAAATGTGGTTGGTTTTTTTTCCCCTTAAAGGAAAGCAATGTAACAGCCGCTTTTAGCACAAGCTTTGAGGGGATTCAAAAATTTCAGGAAAGGGAAATACAAATTTGACCCGAAATCTGGTTCAAGCTCGAGATTGTCACAGCATGAGTCCCACCAGCTTCTCGCCTCTATGCCAGCTTCAAACCCACCCTCCAGAGCAGCAGCGTCGAAAGGGTGACCCCAGCCCTCGCATTATTGGCAATTCTTGCTCCTCTGGATGCGGGTTAGGAATTGAATATTTTTTGGTCATTTCTCCAGAACAGTCCACTGCAGAAAATAAGCACGTTACCCACTCCAAGTCGCAACTGGGTTACTATAACAAGCCTTCATACTTTCACAACACACTTCTTCCAAGCAGCACAAATGCCTTTCCAAACCAGAAAGGCCATCAGGCAGCAAAACTGGATCCCCAAGTCCCCATTCACCTGACTCCAAGGGTACTCAGTGCTGGCATTTTCTAGACAGCCCTCTCTAAAAAAAGGAAGGATGAGCCGTTTTTAGACTCTGGAGGCTGATTTAACACATTCCAGGCGTCTGGAGAGCGCTCTGCGTTGCTGTCCATGCTCTGGTAAGGCCATTACTGGCTGAGTGCTCCTGCGGAGGACGAGTGCCATGGTCCCCTGCCTTGCCAGCACCGATGGCCAGCAGCCAGCCGCATCCCTGTGCCCAGGTGGCAGCCTGGGAGATCGCCTCTGCCATAGCATTTGCGGACTGGTGGCAGATCCTCCCTGCCCTGTGATCCATCACCTGCATTAACTTCGGCATCCTCTGATGGAGGGCTCGCTCCCAGCGGGGTGGCTGGCAGCGGCTGCCCCGCATTGGAGCAAGCGGAGGGGACTTTGCCTCTCGCGAGAGCATCCTGGTGCGCTCCGTGTCCCCAGCACGTGCTCTCCCGAAAGGCAAATTGCTATCCTCTTCCCTCCCCACCGCTAGAGTTAGAGTGAATACCTTCGCACGTGGTCCTTCAGGGCTTTTCAAGCATCCCCTCTTCGCGTTCTGCTTGGGAACCTGCTTGCAAGCAGCTTTGCAGCCCTTTGGTTTGTCAGGTCAAAAGCTTTTCTACCACCCTGTGTTTCAAGCCTGGAGGTGCGAGTTCAGCTGCATTTAGTGGCCCTTTGGCCACCGTCTCTGAAGCCAACGGACTTTGCTGGGAATGGCTTTGAGCCTCCGATATCCAAAGTGCTCTCTCACACAAAACACACTCTGCCCAGGTGTTGAGAATGCAGCCATTTAACAGCAATTAGCTTAAATAAAAAGAGGCAAACCTCCCTGCCTGCAGCTCCTGGGAGAGCAGAGGGGACGCACACTGACCCATGCTCTGCAGAGGTGCACCCGGTCGGGTGCTGGGGCCAGCGGAGCACAGCAGAGAAAAAGCATCATCCCCAAGGCATCATCTCAATCTGCACCGGTTTATATTTGATACTACAAAGTGCAAAGTTTCCTGCTTCTGCCAAAGAATTTGTAAGTTGAATTTTTAAGTAAAGATCAGCCAAAAGAAGGTGCTTTCTTTGTTAATGAAATCTGAGGTTTTGCTCCAAAGCTGCATGCCAGCACATTCTCAGAGTTTTGTTTTTTTTTTTTTTTCTGGAAAATAAAAAAGGCTTGAAGACATTATAAAGCAAGCCAGTTCTTCACAGAAAACACTGATCCTGCTTTTCACCGTCTCCTGGCTGCCTGTGCTGGCTGGAACACCGTCGGCTCTGCCATGCAGCATTGTCTGCAGAGCAGGAAACGCCACCCGAAGGCATGCAACTAAAGGAACCAAGAAAAATGGAAAAAAAAAGGAAAATGTGAATGTGTTTAAAGCTGCTGCTGTCAGACTGGCTCTCACCAAAACAGTCTCAACATCTAAACAAATGCCTCGCGGATTCTGGAGATCTGCATGAGAAATATTTCAGGCTAAGGAACTTATCACCTCGGTGAGCAGGTGGTTTCTTTTCCTCCCTCCAGTCCATAAAACCAGCCCAGAGATGTCCCCTGGACAAGATGGCTTTGAAACCATGCTAGCACCAGAGCTGCTCGCTCCTACTTCTGCCTGGGAATTCACTGAAGGTTTAACTTATATGATTTTAAGCAAGCAATGAACAGCATAGTTAAGTTTTTTACTTGTCCTTTGCTTGGGTTTTGGCTCCCTCCATGGCTTTTGCCATGAAATGGGATGGGGAAAAGTCACCCCTTTGCTACAGCAGCAGCCATGGGGGTCTGTACTCACACTCACTTTTTAATCCCCCTAGTTTAAGCTCCCAAACTAGTTTCCTCTGGCTTCTCCCACCTCTTCACAGCATCCCAGCACGGCGGGGGCTGGCAGGGCCCTCCGGAGCTGCCCCCGTCCAGCCCCTGCGTGAGCAGCACCCCCAGAGCAGGGGCACAGGACCGCATCCAGGCGGGGTGGGAATGGCTCCAGGGAAGGAGACTCCACAGCCTCTCTGGGCAGCCTGGGCCGCTGCTCGGGCACCCGCACAGCAAAGGGGTTTTGCCTCAGATTTCAGTGGAACTCCCCGTGTTCCAGCTTGTGCCCGGTGCCCCTTGTCCTGTCGTCGGGCACCGCTGAGAAGAGCCCAGTCCCACCCTCCTGGCACCCGCCCTTCAGACACTGATAAGCCCTGAGGAGATCCCCCTCAGCCTTCTCTTCTCCAGGCTGAACAAGCCCAGGTCTCTCAGCCTTTCCTCCCCAGGGAGATGCTCCATCCCCTGAGCATCCTTGTGGCTCTGCGCTGGCCTTGC
>VZTV01091558.1:221-12464 GCA_013400875.1 Anhinga rufa | reverse complement strand
TAACTTTGTCTCTTCAGAGTGTTTGGTAGCCTGACCCAACAATGACACAAGACCATTTAAGTCTTAACCCCTTCCCTACCTTTTGTACCTTTTCTCTCAGGCCCTCTCAGCAACCCCTTTTTTTGGGTGGTGGTAGGGGGAAAGGCCCTCTTGTTACGTAACAGATGGTGATGAAAGATGCAGTGAGCACAAGAGTTAAAGANTGATGAAAGCTGCAGTGAGCACAAGAGTTAAAGATATTCTGTGGAAAATGAATAAATATATTGGTATATTGTAATTATCCTGAAACTTCATTCTTCTCAGTTGTGTAGCACATCAACCCAGAACAGATTTTACACACCAGGCAGCAAGAAGGTTTCTGGCTTTGCCAAACACCTTCCAGAGAAACATAAGCTGCCACTACAGATCTGACCAGACCTTCAAGATCAATGAAGAGCTGCCTGTTGTTCCTGGAAAAAAAATAAAAAATGCAGCAATTGTAAAAGAGCAATAAAAATAAACCAGACCACCACACACAAAAAAGAAGGGGTATGTGGTGTGGAGCTTCTACTCCATAGGCTCATTTGACATTTCAGACACTCTTGGGTTTTCTTCTTCCAGATAATCACTCACAAAATTCTTTGTCAAAAGCAATGGTCCCACAGGACACATCAAAACACAAGACAGGTCACTGTGGCAGCTATCTTGTCCAGCACACTGGTGACCAAGCGGCAGACTTCAGAAGCTGAAACCTTAAGTTTGTACAGCACTCAACAAAGCTGCATAATGCAAGAGGAAGCCGATACTTTGGCTAACAGACAGGACTTAGCTGTGCTATCCTAAACAAATCCTACCAAAGGTAATTTAAAGAAATTATAGGAATAAAACCGATAGGCAGTCAGAAATGAAGTCATTCTTGCCTTAGGCCTCAAACTGCTTTTTTTTTAAAAATACTATTATACACTATTAAACACCAACTACTTTCAGTCTCAAGGATACCTGCATTTCAATTAATAACTGCTATATACCGCCTAAGAGTGATTTGGGATTCTTCAGGTCCTAAAGAAAAAGCTTTCACATAAATATAATTTATACTGAAAGTGCTTCCTGCTCCTCCTCAAATAGGAGTGCTGCCTCACCCATCACTGGAACACAGTTAATTGTATAATGTGGTAGGTTTGTGCTTTGGTGCACAGTGAGGCTGAATTCTGCTTCAGCACATAAGAGGAACAATGTGGCCAAGGAAGTTCAATGGCTTGCTCAAACCGAATAAAAGGAGGTGGCGGTAGAACCAAGACAATAAAGAATATTTTTTTCCTATTAAAACCTGGGAATCTTAATTGTTGGTATGGAATAGGGTACTGAAATACATGAATAGAGATAACAAATGCAAACAGCAACAATGTCACCGATTTGTAGTGGTACTGGTCTCAGGTGGGACAGTGCTATCTGCTGACCTACATCTCACATTCTACTATTCTCCAGGCTTCCTTCCTCCCCACTTCTTTTGATTCTGTCCTGAGATCAGACTGACAGTTTCAGAGAAAACAGCTGCCACCTCGTAATCTTCTCTACCTCTGAAAGCAAAGTCACAACACAAGACAAGCACTAGCAGAAATCTCTCACACCACATTTGGAAGACAGGATTCATATGTGGGGATGGAATGACATTTCTTTAAGCATGCATGTTCTCATCGTGTATGTGGCCCCACTGCTCATCATGGACATGTCCTNNNNTGCAAAACAACACACAGTACAACTATTTACCCGAAAAGCCTGCAGTTGTTTATTACAAACACGTTTAAACATCATGAAACAGCAAGAACTGCTTGGGACTTCAGCCCTTAAAAACGTTAAGGCTGCAACCAAGATCACTTGAGATGGAAACAAAATAGGGAAACTTAAACAAGGACCGAACATGCTCAGAGATTTTTCTTCCCTTAGAGAAAGGGGAGATAGGTGTGACTTTCACTGGCAACTGTAAGAACAGGCACCAGCAGGTTCACAGTCAAGCTGTGAGATGAAGCCTTGGGGATTGCTGTGATTCAAAACTCAAACGAGCTTTCTGGTGACCCAAATTCTCAGTTTTTTTGCTAATCCTAAACACCTTGGCAAAGAGAACGGCTTCGTCTTCAGTAGTTCCCTACTGAGCAGGGACCATTCAGGACAATAGCATGGGCATTGCTTTGCAAGATCAAGTTCTTCCAAAGGCAAGATGAGGGCCATCATTGACCTTCCCATACAGTTTTTTAGGCCTGTTGCCAACTTTGGATCTTGTTTGAAGGACTTTAGAAGAGAAGGGAAACTCACATTCCTGACATTTCGAAAAGTGAATCAGTCTCCACATTCAGGCAGCAGCTGTGCTGGTACCAGTCTGGCACACAAGGTAGGTGTCACATTACATGTTTTGGGAGTGGCACTGACATTATGCAACCTCAGTAATAAGACACTAAATCAAAGAACTACACTGCCTACAGGAGAAGGAAACACCATAGCTCTAATAATGGTGCAGAGTCTTCTGGGAAAGCATCATGACTCTGTTCCTGAGCCACACACAGAACAACAGGTTAGTCTAATGAGAGGTCCTCTGAAGAAGAGGAGCTAGTAGAGGTAACACGCAGGCTAATATGGCCAACAGATTAAGATAATTTTAAATAGAAGAATTACCAGAAATCACTAATACTAAAGAAGAGCTTTCAGTGCACTGAGGAAAATCAGAGACGACATTTTCAAAAAAGCCCAAATGCATTTTTTTTTTCTTTGAACATTGTAAAAGTCACCACAGAAAAGGTGCTCTTCTTTTGGCAATTTGGCTCTGCCACAAATGGGCAAAGCCGCAAGTTCTGCCACGCTATGCTCATTTCCACAAGGAACAACGTGGTTAACAGACACTATTAAATACAGCAGAAAGAGAGAAAAAAAGAACAATCTACAGCTGTGCAAAACTTACCAATGCTGTGAAATTGGAGTTGACATTGAGTGAGCTCCTGTGACAGGACACAAAATTCTCACAAACCAGAGTATTATTGTGGGAGTATGGAAGGAGGGCTGAGGCACAGGAGCTCCCAGCCAACCAGACCACTGGGAAACAAGGAAGGGAGCAGATTTAATTGGACTGCCAATTTGCTGTTTCATGAACACTAAAAGATAGCACTAAGATGATACTTTCAATCCTAAGAAGGGACAGTCTTGACAAGGGGCAAGGCTTCAGCATGATGTAACCTGTAATCTTGACATGGTAGGGAAATATGATCAAGGAGTAATTTCACTTTGTCTTGGAGGATCAGTATGAGACAACTTTACTGATAAAACTATCTTCCTCTAGTGACCGGTATTCAGTGGAGCTACACATAATGGCAATTTTCTTTTAACCCAGCCAGCAAAACCTTGGGTTTTCTGATGGTAAATATCCCAAGTGCTTTGGGAATTGATGCCATATGCATGTTACTTAGTCAGTGCTGCTGCTGTCAATATTCTTTTAATTAATGGGAGCTTAGTAGGAACAGAAAATTATTTAAAGAAGCTTCAAGAAATCACTACTATATATCTGCTTAAAAAAGTCACTCATCATTTGTTTCTAAACTGGCTGGAAAAAAGAAACTACAGAAGAGAAAGGTTTTCCAGAGAGCAAAGACAATGCCCCCAGTGCTTTCACTGGAGGCCCACCTCCTCAAAAAAGAACTCCTGTTTTGGTCTGATCTTCAGTTCCTTCTACCTTCCACTTCCCCTACCTCTACTTGGTCTTCAAAATACTTACTTCTGTGGATCCCAAAAAAGGGCACCCTGAAGCACAAGTGAATTGAAGGCTCAGAACCTCTTTCATTATTTTAAGAGCACTGCAATGTTAAAAAAGTACTCTGAGAAAAGTATTAATAAATAGTAGTCCATCCCACTACCATCCTTTCCACTG
Source organism: Anhinga rufa (assembly GCA_013400875.1). Classification (NCBI taxonomy): domain Eukaryota; kingdom Metazoa; phylum Chordata; class Aves; order Suliformes; family Anhingidae; genus Anhinga; species Anhinga rufa. The sequence continues at coordinate 8,575 of VZTV01091558.1, read as the reverse complement.
CTGGAGGTACCGCCTCACAGGGGATGGAGTATCCAAGAGAAGAGTCTGTAAGCCGCTCGCAGAACCTAGCTATCCTTGAGCTGCATTTGGGAGCACTTAGAAGACGTAAGTGTAGTGAAATATGTCATGATGAAAGCAAACTAATGAAAGGGACAGTAAGGCGAACAAATAGATGCACAGGGGGCAGCAATGAAGTAAGAGGGAAGTGCTTGAGAGAAGAATTTCTCTGAAATCAGTTATACCTTCGCATCCACGTTCAATCTGCCCACTGCGGTGCAGAGCATCATTGATTAGATCAGGCAGGCGCCCATTCAAGTCCACAGATGCCAGACAGCCCTGAAATCCATCACGTGAGGCCACTAGCTTCGGGAGGTTGCTGTACATGCCTTGAGCTAGGCCAGCAATGTAGAGATCACCTAGAGGAGAAAGGGATAAACATACAAAAATGACATGAATATAGCAAGCTGAACAGCTGCTCAAAAAAATGTTAAAAGCAGAGCAAGATACTGTGCAAAAAGTCATTTCTGCCCCCTTCACTGTAAAAAAAATCCCAAACCCCAACCTCTGCTCCCATCAAAACCCTCCAAAAAAACAGTTGTAATTGCATCATAACTAGGAAAAACTGTAGGATGAAAATAAATTTATGAAAAAGCAAAATATGACAACCTATTCTGCTACAGGAAGTTGCCAAAAACAGAAAGAGAAAAACAAAATTGAAAGCCAAAATAATCAAATTCCATATTTGCTGTACTGTAATGCATGGTTCCTGCCGGCTTTCTCTAGTTTACTGGTTGAGCCCTGCAAGAATAAAGGGGGGAACTGTCAGTCTTGTAGAATTTACCTTTGAGATCCAGATTTTTGGCACCATTGATAACCTGAGTGACCACCTTAGTGTCCACCTTCAGGCTGTGTGTGTTACTGTTATCTCTGGTGATGACGACATTGTGCCACTGGTTGTCATTAAGGGGACGATCACTGTTGCCTTTGATAACATTAGGTCCATTTCCAAGGTCAAACACATAGTGTATATACCTGCAAACATAACAAGAACTAATTAAAATTGTGTAAGAACTTCAGTGCTACTGACCTTTATTCTAGCCAGAGTTGATGAATTAATTTACAAGACACATGAAGGGAAGTATCTCTGGGTTAGAAAGTTCTAGTAAGGCAAAATATTAGCCACTGATTTGAAAAGATATAGCTGTTTCCTTTCCACCAAGAAAGTATAAGGATTAGTATTTTCAGATAATGACATTTGGAGTAATCAGATTCTAACCATAAAGCATTCCCCTTTTCACAAAGTTCTCACAGATCTGCAAAACCCGTCTGTACATACAATTATTTTTTTTTTAATTGGTAGTATCAATACATGTACTGGAGGGCAACACTAGATATGTTTATTTGGGGCATATATTCCCCAGATTCATTCTGGGTTTTGAATAACTCCCTTAAGAAGTTAATTGGGAAACTCACTCAAAATATTGTACTAAAATTCACATGAGATCATAGGCTTATTCAAACAGCTGGAAAACAATTAGCAAAGCTTTTGACAAAAAATAAAGACCCTAACAAAGACTGAAGGGAGTGTTACCCTGAATTATTTATATAGTTCAAACACAGAAATCCACCTGAGGATGTAAGAGATGTTTTCTACTTCTAAAGGGAAAAAAAAAGAAAAAAAAACAAACAAAACAAAAAAATTCAACTCTCAACAGAGCACCAGGAGCTCGTGACTCTTGCTTTTTTTATTACTCAATGTCCCACTTACAGAAATGTGTGCAAAGTTAAAAATGAAACAGGACAGAACTGTAGTTATACTGAAAAAAATAAGGACTAGTAAACTCTATTTGTGGAAAACACATCTACTGTGACTAGGTGAGTATAAGAGATCAAGATTTGTTCAGCTAACAAAAGGGTTTTTTAATAAGCTATTGGTCTTGTGAAAATATAGCAGCTCAAAAGCAAGCTGTCTTCACTTTTCCTCAAGCATCACTAGCAGAAATACAAATTCAGCAACCCATATGCTCTTTTTTCCATCAGTGAAGATGGTAGAAACACAAGTCTGTTACAGGGAGAAAAAAAAAATTTAAAACCGAGAAGAGAGACTCTGAGCCCTCAGCACACTTCATCATCCTCTGTGCTATTCTGCAAGGTTAACAGGACAAACTGTTAGCCTAACTAGATCCAAAGGACTTAAAACATTAATGTTTCACACTGTAAAAGTGTCCTTCCCTCAGCCACAGGGATAAGATAAAATCAGGAGTCTTAAGCTTCAGTGTTTATGTCTAAGTGCTCTGTCACACACCTCTGCAAACAGAGAAAACATGAGTATGAGGCGAATTTCTCTTTATGCAACCATTTTAAACTTACCTATAAGTTAGTTTATCTATAAATAAGCTAGTAGAATATAGCAGAAAGTCACTTACCCCTTGACTAGTTCAACTGCAATAAAGTCATTGCCATCACCGCTGTTAAAGAGGATGAAACCATCAGCTGAGGTGGTCTTGAACTGAAAGAAGAGGTGCATGGATGTATAAGCCTGTAAGGTGGCCAAGCTCAGGTAGCTGCTCTTGGTCTTGAATGTCACAGGGTCAGCTATAATGTTGCGAAGACCAAAGCGCGCCTTCAGCTCGCAATAGTCAATGTCACCATTCTTGCACAGGTCAATGTAGAGCATCCCATTGAACATGAGGCTCTGGAGGTGGCCAATGAAGCTGGAAGGGATGACAGAGATGTACCGTTTCTCTGTCATGATCCCTGTCTCGATGTTGTGGAACTCCAAGCGGGTGTGATCACCAACCATTGTGCCTGAAGGACAGAAACAAGGAGGAGCATGCAGAAAGCCCAGGGATCAGTAACAGGTTAAAGGGAGCCCTTCACCCTCCAGTTTCCAGACTAACAGCAGTACTAACTTAATCTTATCACTGTTCAGCAGCTTGCATAAGGAAGAACATATAGACTTTTGGTGGAGAGGCTTGAGTCTAGCAGTTGCCAAGAGAGAAGACAGGACTAAAAGGGCCATGGGCAGCAAGCTCTGTATCTCTCCCTGTACTTCACAGACTTTCTTGTTTGGGAAAAAGACTAGGGCTCTCCCTTAAAGCCTACAGTGATCTGGTTGATCCTACAGTCCATCTGCCAAACAACTGAGACACTTCTGAAACAACTCTCACAAGTGTGCTTCCTGAAAACACTCAATAAACACAGATTAATAGAAAAAGAGCAGAATGAGAAGTGAGAACAGTCATAAACCTGTTAATATTTATTCTATTGTTCTCTCCTGGCACCTGATGTTATTTCTCTTGTTTTAAGAGGATGGTGGGAAGGAAACACACAAGAATGCAACAGGCAAAAGCCCTCCCTGTATTTAAATCACCAACCTACCTCTTGGAATATCTGTCACATTGTGATGGATTTTAACCTCTCAGTTAAAATATTCAAGCTATTTGGTATACCAAATACATCAGACTAGTCTTGAAGCACATTTAAACGTTTCAGTAAGTGTGCTAGGTATCAGTACAGACACAGAACCCACACAGACAGATGAAATACAACAGTATGCTAGAAGATTAGTTTGAATACAAAGCCAAGTTGGGCAACATCAGGCTGAAAACTGGTACAAACAACCTTATTCTAGTCCTCTATAGTTCTTCATGAAGATAGTTTTAACTATTTGGTCACACAAGCAAGTATCCTTTCTACACAGGCCTTGAGCCATTTAGCATACAAATGAATAATATTAAATTAATGAATTATTAATCATTTGTTTTCTCCTTAATGTACAGCCATTATTCAAACTCTGGTACAAATATGCTGTTGTTCTTTCTCTCATGAAATTTTCAGCAGTCTTATACTGAGCTTACATGGCGAGGCGCTGGCCGCAGGGCAGCCTCTGTGAGGAGAGGCCAGGGCTGCCCCTCACCAGACACAGCCGGTTCCAACACCCCACCCCAGGGCACAGCTGAGCCCCCCAGCCAAGGCGGCGGCGCCTCTAGGAAAGAGTATTTAATAAAGGGCAAAATTAATAAAGGGCAAAATGCTGCTCGTGAGTGAGGAACAATGGAGGAAAAACAAAACAAAAAAAAACCCAAACAACAAACCAACCTCACAACCACCAACAAAAACCAAAACCCTGCAAACACTGGGGTCAGAAAAGGAGGAGGGGGAGGAGGCCCCTCAGGCGCCAGAGTGGAAATTCTCCAGCAGCCCATGGAGAAGGCCAGGGCGGAGCAGCCGCCCACACTGCAGCCCATGGAGGGCCCCCACACTAGAGCAGGGGGTATTTCCTGAAGGAGCTGCAGCTCACAGAGAGCCCAGGTTTTCCTGACAGCCTGTGGAGAGGACCCACGCTGGAGCACTTCAGGAGGTANTCGAGTCTGTTTTGCCCATGATGGTAATTGATGAGTGATCTCTCCCTTGCCCTTACCTCAACCCATGAGCCTTCATTATATTTTCTCTCCCCTGCCCAGCTGAGGAGGGCAGTGATAGAGCGGCGTTTGTGGGCACGTGGCATCCAGCCAGGGTCAGCCCACCAGAAATCCACAGTCCCAAATGAGTACCTCACAAAAGGACAGGTACAATTAGTGATCAACTGTGAAAGATCTGACTTGAAGTGACTTATCCAGCTTTCCATAGGAACTCTAAGGTAGAGAGTCAATTCCTCTGGGCTGTATTCACATGCCTTATATAGAGGTCCCTTTCCTCTTTTTTACCATGTCTCATTCACTACAGCCTTTTCAAAGGTGATCTTAAAAACAAGCATCTCCTTTAATAGAAAGACCTATGACAACCCATTTGCTGTATCGTCCTTTCTTAAAGTAAGCAGGGAAGCAAAGCTCCTGTGGAAAAAGGATAGCAGCAAATATGAAATTAGACATCAAAATGCATACAAACACAGACCTATCTACTTCTAACTTTCCCCTACTTTTGCATGTTCCTTTACTTAACCTTCTAGTATGTTGCTAATATAATTACTGCACAGGTAAAGTCCTTCAATTTAGAAGGTTTTCCAAAAGAAATAGCCACACTACCTGTTGGCCCCTCTGCCTCCAATAACATTTTAACATGCTGGTCAAATTCAATCAGGTTTAAAAGAACAGAAGGGTCAAAAATATTTCAATTCATACTAGATTTGTGAAAAATTGACACCTCAGTAAAGACCTGCATAAATGTTTCCAGTGTGCTATAGACAAAGCTCAATAATAATATCCTGCTTGATTGCATCTGCTGGTCAGTTAGCATATATACACAACTCTCAATGAGTCACTGCAAGGGTACTTCTGAGTCATGGGGATTATACCTGGAAGTCACATCGATCACCATACAAACTCCTCTTAATTCCACCAGGTCATATTAACTGGGACTTACAGGCTTTTTCATATTCTGTGCTATCTCCTGAATTCTCCTAGCATTTCTCACCTAAACAGTTCCCAGGCATTAAAAGACAAGGAAAAAAAAATATATATTGATAGGCCTTTCAAGACTTTTCCTACTATTTGCAACATATTCTTTTTTTCCTGTTGGGGAAAGAATGAAAGCTGAAAACATTTATAAGATGCTTGGATGATTCATCCTGGCTTGTGGTGTATAGAAAGTCAAATTAAATGAACTGATGGTCTCTGTCTTGCTTAGGTCCTCTTGAAACAATGAAATATTTCTAACTCACTTCCCATGATCACATACAAAGTGCAATTTTTCAGTTTATACTTTGTCCCAATGTGATCAAGTTTTTGCAAAGACAGCAAACAAGCACAGTTATTAGAAAAAATGTTTTCAAGTATCTATTCTAAATATGAAGAGTAAATATTACGCAAAACATTTTTTTTCACTTATTCCCAATTTTAGCAGTGGATCTAAATTTGAAGACAATTATACAAAGATCATTGACATGGAAAGCTTCAACCGAAGCAGATACAGCTAGACAAACTTACAAGCAGCTGAAGAGAGTCACATATTTCTGACTACTCAGAAATTGAAGTGTCAGTACCAAGGCAAATGTTTTTAAATCCTGAAACAGTTCTTTACCAGAAATAAGAGTATTTTAGTTTGAAAAATGCCAGTTCACAGGAACTGAAACTGTATAAGGGAAAGTTTGTTCAGATAAACTATGTCACTTGCACTGCTGTGATTGTTAGGGGCTGTTTCAGTTTTAGTGTTAGCAAATTAAAACTTCTGATTTTCCAAACTAGAAGAATTCTGTTTTCTTAAAAATAAAATTTAAAAAAAATCCCGCTTTTTACTTCAAAAGATTAGAAAAATAAAGTGTAGAGATGTCAAGCACCAAGAGCAAGAAAACTCTTCTTAGCTCTTCTACTCTTAGATAAATACAAAGAAGTAACTGTTGCCAGAGTAGGCAAGAAAAGCCAGGTCTGTGAAATCTGGAGTACACTGGGACAGGGCATCCAAATATAGGGGACACTAGAAATGGAGTGAGGGAAGTTGGAAGAGGTGAACCCAGAATTTTAGATAAGATGAAAAAACCAAGAAAACTGGGACTGGCTTAAAAGAAATAGGATAGTGATAGCAGCGGTAGTGCAGAGTTAGGAGTAGTTCAGTGAAAAGCTGAAAAGGGCAGGACAATACAAGACCAGAATAATCAGGACAGAGATGCATTTTCTTAAGAAATCATGGAATGAAATCCAATATTTTCTGATCTCATTAGCTGTCAGCCTCACCTGCAGAGTTCGCCAATTCCTTCACTATGCTCTGTAGAGAGTATAGTAACTACTACAGCAGCTCTTTAGTTCAAGTGGTAGCAGGCAGAAAAAATTCCAGCCTCTACTGCGGTATTTGGGTGCTAGTCACACTGCTATATTTATGTCTCATTTATCACTGATGTTCTGAGGTGGGGGGGATGTGGGAGAACGGTTTTGTGATTAAGCAGCAAAATGCTGTCCAGAGGAACTTAGATGTCCTGCAGGAAGCCAAGTCAATCACTTCATTACAGATTTTTCACAGGTGGTCATTAATTGTCTAGACCTAATTCTCCAAGTAGCAGGGTTAAGCTAATTTACAGGATCCAATTTACAGACATGCTGAATATTTGTTCATGCAAATGACTGAAAAATCATGCCAAATTGGTACCAAATACATCCAACTTTAATCTGGTGCCTTGTTTCCAGACCTGTAAAATGGGAAAAAGATACCTACTCACTTCATATAACATAGACATGGGAATAAATCCAGTTACAGCTTCTTAGTATGAGTAGCACATGACAAAGGGAAAAAAAAGGGAAAAACAACAGCTCTATATTTAGAGCAAAATTTAGTTGGCATGCATTGTTTGAAACAAGCAATAAGAAAGAAGCTGGCAATCAAATAGGCTGTTTATTTTTACTGGGGGCCCAATTTAGGCTTCTGATCTATGCCTAAAGACAGCAAGAATCCTGTGGAAAAATCTATCTGACCACATCGTTGAAGACTATATCATCTGCCCAAGGAAGTGGGATGCAGATTGCACAGAAAATCTTAACTCTGGCTTTTCTGACTTTTGACTTTGCCATGACGGCATTATTTTAACAGATATTTTTAGCTGTAATGCATCTTTAATTATGTAATTCAAATACATGTACATATGCACATCCTATTTTAGTATAGGATTGTATCATTATTATTTATAAACTCAATTTCATGAAAAAGACTAAAAAAAAAAACAGATGGCTTTTTGGGGATTGAGTTGGTAATGCAGAGAGTGCCACCTCATGGTGCTTGCTAAAAAAGCATATCCAGAAGAATTGTTAAATGCAGAAGTAAATAGGATTAAATTTATACCAGCATGTTTCACTAAATTAGAAAAATTCCCTCTTAAATAAAATTTCTTTTTCCTACAAGCTAATGTTGACTAAGCTGCCACCATTTCCAACAAGGAAAGGGAATGATACTTCTTTCATATGCTTCTGATTCTCTCTTACAAATTCTCAACCTATATAGCACAGCATATATTTACTTCAGAGGGAAATATATATATCTCTCAAGTCATGTTCCTGCCAACGCACTTCTTTGGGCTTATTTCAAAATCCTGACTCATGGCTTTTCAAATAACCTAATTACCATAATACTTAAAATTAATTGCAATCTCACAGTAGAAGAGAACTTTTTTCAGGGATAGAATACAGTGTTCTGGCACTGCCTATGGCAGCCATTCCTTCTAGGTGCCTTCTGAGTAGAAACTACTCAGAAAAGAGGATGTCAGCATTTGGTGGAACAGCATGGGTCACAACTAAATGAATATACCCATATCAGTGTTGCATCCAGGGTTATTGCTCTTTGTGATTTTATTATCAGCCTTCAGACTGCTGGTGTTTTGTTCAAAAACCCAGTTCCTACAGTATATACAGCTATAAGAACTTCAGACCTTC
>VZTV01091557.1:0-10883 GCA_013400875.1 Anhinga rufa | reverse complement strand
TGCTGGACTTGCTCAAGCAAATTCCTTGTTAATATTGCTGGCACAGAGTCCAATTCCTGAAGACAATGGTTTAACAATGCATAAATATATGACAATTCATATTTGTGCAACAGTTACGAAGCTTTCAGTACTGCTGTCCATACTTTTCCTTTTGTGAATGAGAAGAGGACTTTGGCAATCACATTTAGAATTCTTAGTAATTTTCTCCAACAATTTAAAGAAGTAATATTTAAATAAATACTTTTCTTTTACCTTTCATATCTGCTTTCATGAAAGGAAAGCAAGCAGTGACTGTGACAGGCATAATAGATTTCATGGGATCTCACATAAGTCATTCTGACTGCTGCCTTCTGAAATAGTAGTATCACGCCTTCACCACCAAAATTATTTTCAGAAAGACCAATCACCTGCAATTACAGCTGACAATGATGGGGAGATGCATATGTAACTTTAGCTCTTTCCAAGTCACCAGGTCCTAACTGATGAGGACCCAGAGAAACCCCAAATTTGTAACAAGCTGGGAACATTCTTCTTGCTGGGCCTGAAGATTCAGTGAGGCAGTTCAGGGACAGGATGGGAAAGAATATTAGGTTGCTTACTTCCAACTCCCAAGGAGACTTTATCTACACATTTTTCCTACAGTCCTGTCTTTTGTTCCAGAAGATAAAACAGTAATATAAACATTTATACCACTTTATGCTGCATGAGTCCTCATATTGTCCCCAAGGACCCTAAATATGAATTTGCACAGACAGGCCACAAAGCAATGTAGGACCTGGATTGCAACACACAAATACCACCCATCAGCTGCTCTAGAGTTTTCAGCTAAGCTAACAGGGAGACTCATACATTTCTGTAAGGACAGAAACATGCAGAGGGTAATCAGGCATCTGGAGATGGGTAGTGTATGTTATGAAGGGAGTTGAAAAATAATAGATGGAAGTTTCTTGTTAAAGCAAGAAGAATGCATGCCCCTAGGCTGCAATAAAGAACAAGACATCCCAATTCCCATTGTCCTTAAGTAACCACTACAGCCATCTCCACAGACCTCATCTTTGTGGCATTAATATCATGTTATTATTCAGGCCTTCCTCTCCCAAGTACAGAGATTAAACCTTCTAGTTGCAGGTTTGGTCACCTATGCTTTCATATATCTGTTGTATAAGAAAAATTAAACTCTTAGAAACCAGCTTATTTGTATTAAGGTCTCCAAGAAATGCTTAGTTGGTGTAATTAAATTTCTTCAGTGTTGTACCAAGAAGAATTCTGCTAGTAAAGTTGCCTCTGTGGTATGGAAAAAAATAATCTTATAAATTATTCATTATTTGGGAAAAAAAAGGTGCCTCATAAACAGAAAGATCAGGTCAAGAATCTCTTGTACAAGATTTTTTATTTTTTTTTAAGAGTTAGGATACCATTATTTCATTAATTGTGTAGAAATCTGGAAGCAGTTTTTGTTATAGAAAATGCCTTATGAAAAAGGTCCTTTCAGGCTGGGAAGGGAGTGCTGGATTATAAACCATGTTATGCAAGCTTGCTGCTCCAGAAGCCAAAACCCTGCCCCATCAATTGCATAACCAGCTCCAAGGGAGATCTGAGCCCTGCTCCTTTATGAAGGAGACTTGATGGAAATTCAGCAAGTTACCAGCCTTCCCCAGGCAATAAACAAGGCATTTACTGTCACTTGGTATTTACTGTAGCCAATTGTGCGTAATTTGATTTTTTCCCCCTTCTCATTTCACAGTGTAAACAAAGAAACAACTTACAAAAAAAATGACACTAGGCAGACTGTCTCCTGTTGACACCATTCTGATCTGGGAATCATATTGCCCCTTTGAAATGCTGAACAAGCCTGTAGGCTGCTGGTACAATTCTGAAAGGAAGTGGGAGAGGCAAAAGCAAAACAAGATGCTCTGCAATGGAATGCACTAAAGAAAACCAAATATTTCAACCGATATTTAAATTCCTCAAGTGTGGGACAAGACCTACTGATCTCATCCTTAACAACTGAAACCACTACAAAAAAACATAGGGCTGATTTATATAGACATTAAAAAAAGTCATACTTCATTACGGATCAAGAGACACCTTAACCATTCAGTTACCATGTTTTTGCTGCACTATTCTTTCTAGATTGTAGCTCTCAGTCCTGTTACAGGGCATGCCAAACCGTTTTGCCAGCTTTGTACAGGTAAAAAGATTACAGAGAAATATAGCGGAAAATAACAGCACAACTTCAATTTTCCAGGTACATCTGCACTGAATCTTCATCCGTATTAATATTATTGTTCCTGTATTGTTACTACTGTGTTATTAAAGCCTTCTGCATGCATATTGTTCTCATCTTTACTGGTCTATGAACTGATTTAACATGCAGGATGCTGCGCTGTTGCTTTTCCATTACAGTAAAAGGCAAAAGGACAAAAAGATACAAAGTCTATCTGAGTCTTGATAGCCCATTGGGCAAGTCTGGTCAAGGGATGACGTTTTCCATAGCCAAAACCACACGAAGGACTCGCATGAATATTGTGGTTTGTAAGCACTTCACCTCCTCCTTATTTATTCCTCCCTTGTCCTTCCAATCTCATTCAGCTTGGAAAGGATGACTAGAGGTTTAAACTCAGATACCAGGCTGGAAGTAAGAATGGCAAATGTTGGAACAGACAGATAAAGTCTGTTTAGATTTAGTTTTGCATGTAATTTTGTTTTAACCTTGATTTTAAAAAACAGAACTCTTATGGCTGGTGTTCCAGTTTTGTAAATACCACATTTGTTGATTAGTGGTTAGGGTAAAGAATTTTTGTAGAACAGCATGTAAATTTACATCGATTTCCCTACAGCAGCAGTTTTTCAAACAATATCTCCTGGAAAAAATTCTTGTTTTCATTAAAAAAAAAAAATATTGTTTTGTCAATCATTTTCCTGCTAAGTATTCAGCAGAACTGAAAGACCTGAAAAAGCCCTGGGTCACATTTCCTCCAAAGATTTACAGAAAGACTGAAGTATAGCAAAAATAATACCCACATTGGAAGAAAGCAGCTTCACAGTCACCCAAAAGGAAACTTTACTCGCCATTCTTACACCATAATATGTCACATTTGACTTGAAAAAATTAGCCATCATGTTAAAAATCTAGCCCAATATTTCTAAGCCTCTATAAGTAATTAACTGTAAAAAGCAAAGCAGTGTTGCAGTTTGTAATATAGAACCCAGCAATTAAAGATCTGTGCACTAACAGGAAGCACTCGAAGAAAGGCCTTTTGACTTTTCTGTTTCTAGGATTCCTTAGATATGATTCATAAGATAAAAACTGATGAAGTTCACAGTCAGCACAAATCCCTCCCTTTCCCTTTAATCAGATTGCACAACGAGTGATGGAGCAACATATCCTAGCTACCTTAAGATACATTCAATTATCCTGGCCATGGCTCAGTGTGGACTTTATTATAAATGACTAGATAACCAAATGCAAAGATAAAAATTATAATATATTATATATATATAAAGATGCATTAACAGGAGCATTATTCCACATGATCCACAAGGCATGAGCTAGCTATAAGAACTATCAAATGTTGTTATTGAGCATCTAAATGTTGTTACTGAGCAAACCAGCTCTAAATAGGTAACTTTTTCCTCTTCACAATTAGTTTTCCTATTAAATTAATAATTAATTAGAGCCCGATGATCTTACTGTGGGCATACAGAGGACTCCCTTTGCTTTGCTGCTTAATATTAAGATGACTACTTTACTCTCATTTCTTCTCAATTGCTTAAAAATCCAGCTGCTTTACTTTGAGATGTTAAAATCCCCCTGAAAGGCCATTTTGGCCATACACATTCCTGTAGCATCCCAGAAGTCACTTTAAACACGGACAAAATTAAGTAACGCATGATTGATTGAACAGAGCTTCACAAAGGAAGGCCTTTTCAGCAATCACCTTAGCCCTCACATTGTTTTCTAATTAGTTACTGTGTTTGAATCTATGCCAAACAACACACCCTTAACGAAGCATTAAAAACTTTGGTGAGTAAATTAGTCAAGTTGTGCAATCCCTTTTAACTCCGTCAAACCAAATAAATATTGCCTTGACATTATGTAGGCACTTTGAGTAACCAAAGTAAAATACGTTGATAATATATAAGCCTGAACTGTTTTCTTTTACAAAACAAACAAACAAACAAAAAAACACTTCACCAAACCAAAAAGCCACAACCAACCAACCCCAAAACTTTTGGCAGAAGGGTAATATTCCAAAAGCACTTATTTTCACAGAATCAGAGAACGGTAGGGGTTGGAACGGGACCTTTGGAGATCATCTTGTCCAACCCCCCTGCATGAGCAGGCACACCCAGAGCAGGGGGCACAGGACCGCGTCCAGGTGGAGTTTGAATGTCTCCAGGGAAGGAGACTCCACAACCTCGCTGGGCAGCCCATGCCACTGCTCTGTCACCCTCAATTGATTTTCCCTTGAAATCAATGGGAAGGAGTCAATTAGGCAGTTCTGAAAATTCCATTAGGTGTATATCTGAATATTCAGTTACCAAAAATATTATTATAGCCAGAATTTTCAATGAACTATACTGGTCTGTATAAATTGCTTATTTATGATCCATTGTGGTAGCTAAAGACATGTATTACACTTTAAGAAGAGACGTACATCTTCTGGAGCAAAGGATATCCAAAGGTATTCTCTGTATCATTTTAAAGAAGTCAATAGAGATTACATCATACTGTAACATATAAATTACTCATGGTTTTGATACAAAGTATTATATTCCAAGAAAACAAAAGAGACATTAGGGCAGATATCTACAGACACAGTACAGTTGGGCTATGCTATAAATAAGCAACCTGTGGACCTTATTTTTAATCTGTAATATAATTCTCAACCTATTTTCTCCACAAACTCAGTTACATAGGCTGAGTTTAGTTTCCATCTAGGCACTTTCAGTGAAATGAAAGAGCAGTGGAACGGGCTGTCCAGAGAGGTTGTGGAGTCTCCTTCCCTGGAGACATTCAAACCCCGCCTGGACACGGTCCTGTGCCCCCTGCTCTAGGTGTGCTGCTCACGCAGGGGGGCTGGACGAGATGATCTCCAGGGGTCCCTTCTGACCCATACCATTCTGGGATTCTGTGAAAGAAGTTACAGATATATCTACTTACAGACAGGATTTACTTAATGCTTATAGTCCAGGTCAACTTCCCAAGATTTAGTTATTGTATTATTAAACACATTTTATTAAATGAGTGCAAATATAATTCTTTAAGATTAAGTATGTTGGTAATGAAGTGTTCTCTGTCAGCAAATAAGGAGTTTGAATTAGGAGCTTATAATTATGATTAATCTATAACCTAAGAGTAGGTAAGAGGAAGAATTTGTGAGGGAGGGCATCTGTGTGCTTCTCACCAACTACTACTTATTTTGTCACAAGGATTGCTAGACTTCACAAAACCATGACAAAGCATCAGTTATCCATCCAGTTGCATACAGAGTGGACCTTGACAAATGGGTCTGTGTAATTTACAGGGGGAAAAGATCAGCAGGTAAGGCAACTGTATTTTACCCTGCATGTATGAGAGCATTTTATTTATGACTATATACAAATACATATGCATATAATATATATACACGAGATGTATAAGATATGTATATATAATATCCTATTTGGAACAGGGACAATACTAAAAGGACTAAAAGCAGGCTCGCAATAGATCTCTAAACATAACTATCAACATTGCAGGACCAGATGACCTACTCTTGGATCATGCCATTTATACTTGCATGGGCAATCTAGACAGTTGTGCAAAACCTTTAAAGCCAAAATCTTTATAGAATGGCAAGTTACGTTAATGATGTATTCATCGTTTGATGGTCATATTGAATGTTAATATAATTGAGTGTATTACAATATATCTAGGAAGGAAGAAGAAAGGACAGAAAAAATGTACTTCTGAGATGGAAGCAATCCTGAAAAGCAGCAATTCACAGGAAGACCTGAGAATCATTGTAATTCACAGAATTCAGCTCTTTGTGCTGACCCTTTTTGCCACAAGGTTGCAATCACTACATAATCATCTGATTACTTTGTTAATTCTTTACAATGGATTTTTGCATATTTGTGAACAAGAATATTAAGTAGAAGCTTAACACTTCACCTCTGTGCATGCCTTTAGAAAGACAGCTTCTCTCCAATTCTCATATCCATGCTGCAAGAACAAAAATATTTTGGAAAGCGAAAGCACAGAGGCCCTAGCAGTGACACAGGGGACAGGAGGTTAACAAAGCTCAACTTTGTCATGGAAAATTTTGATAGTCAACAGTCACTAAGCATAGGTATTTACACATTAAAAGAAGCTTTTCAGTTTTGCTGATAAACAGAAATGAATGTGAAAAAAGTCAATGTTAATATTTCCTACGAGTGAGATTCCACTATTTCTGACACACATTTTTATCAGGGTAGGTGGCAGAAGAATCTCTCACCTAGCCATTTACTTATCAATAGATGTGCCTTAATGGCATGCTCTCTCCTAATTCTCTGCTTGCAGCATTTAATCTCCCAGAATGCAAAAAGCTGGACCCTAGCACAACCATCCAAATTATTACGTGAACTATAATTGTCTGTCATTTATGTGTCAGGCTATATAATCTACTGGTTGTTTGGCTATAAACTCTATGAAAGTTCAATATAACTATCTCTACCAACTACATAACAGCATGCAGACTAATTATGAACACAGCAGAATCTTAGTGGCTTATGGAGAACCAGACACAGCAAATTATTAACTTAATGACAATTAACTACACATAACAAAGAAGCCAGAGTTAAAAAGCAAGTCAGAAATTTGCTTGGTATTCAATAAGAATAATTAAGCTGTAATATCAATGTATCATTTTGCCTCAGGATGTGTGTCAAATGTACATATGAATATATACTACGAATAGCAATATATACCCTAAACCAACTTACAATATATGGATTCAATGAACACAAATATTACATCCTTTCCTTCCCCATATTCATTAAGAATCTAACAGTATGTCCATGACACTGTCAGGCAAATCATCTGCATTTAGTGGTAAAGAATATACATACTGCATAAGGTCTAACAGATAGAACACCAACATCTCTCTTAAGACATTCAATCAGAATTCACCAGGAAGTTGTGAAGTTAGTTATTAGCAGTTTCTTCTTTCACTTGCAGTTTCAAAGCTGCAAAATTCAAGTCCTTTCATGGTTTCAGCAGATTTCTTTACATTTTGTAACACGACCTACAGAACAAGGCTAGCGTGATTAAGATTACTCTGTTAAACATAATATTTTGCATAGTGAAATGCATGGCAGACTATTTCCTATAAACCTCAAATGTGGGGAACTATAGTTATAGTAGGTTAAGATTTAGTGACATCACCAGCAACATAAGGGTATTTCCAAGATATATTTGCCTTAAATTCTCTTTGTTATGACCAAGAGTAGCACTTTCAGGCACAATTTTTTAATAAAGCAACTTGTTATATTATTAAACTGCCAGACCAGACTTTCAACAGATGGAGTTAATTAACAAATGTAGCATACCAGGCAGGCAAAGAATGTCTTGAAAAGTTGGAGTTAAAAGCAAAATGGTAATACATGGAACACTGATCAATTCCATACCATTTGCTAGATACTACTAGGCAGATCTTGTCTTCCTCAGATTTACCTTGATGACTAAACAAGCATATAATCTGTGAAATTTATACTCACTGTGCTAAAAAACCCCAATGGCTCTCTGCTGGAAACTTTTTCATGCGCTATTTCCTGTTGATTTGTTCTACTTAGGTATCTAGCTAGTTTTCATTGGCAGGATTTTCTGTTACCAAAGGACTGGAATGTTGAGGCTTTTACATTGACACGCAGGTTTTCTGTGTGTGTGATCTCCCTGTTTACATGTCCTGGCTATTCTGAAAATGCCAAATTGAAATGCTGCAGATGAAGATTATTTTCTTTCCCTAAAATATACGATAGATTTGTTGTGTCTGCAACTGTGTCTACTGACTAATGTACATAGATAAAAACAACATTCAAAGATGATCCTACTAATGAAAGCTGTTTCTGGGCAGAAACATGTCATGCTTTTCAACCGAAGTTTTACTCCACAAGAAACTTCCTTGAAGAGCTTCAGAAAACATTTCCACAATCACATCCAAACATCCAGTTCCATAGACTAAAATCTTAATGAGAAAGCTCTTCAATATTTTCAACTTTATTGTAAGCTTAGCTTCAAAAATTTCAACTTGAACTCCCACCAAATTTGCAGCTTGGTTGGTGTCTCTAAATTGGGGGAAACCAGTGAAGAGGCTTGAGGGCAAGATTCCCATACAGAGGGACTTCGGCTGGAGGCTTGGGTCATCAGGAACCTTATGAAATTCAGAAAGGACAAGTGCAGGGTCCTACATTTGGGATGGAACAATCCTGTGCAAGAATACAAGCTGAGGACTGTCTGGCTGTAAGCAGCTGTGCTGAAAAGGAGCTGGGGATCCTGGTTAACAGCAAGCTGAACATAAGCCAACAGTGTGCTCTAGCAGCCAAGATGGCCAATAGCATCCTGAGCTGCATTAATAGGAACATAGCCCATAGATTGAAGGAAGTGATTGCCACCCTATACTTGGCACTCATCCAAAATGGATGTATCCATTGGCACTGTATCCAAAATATTGTGACCCATTTTGGGTTCCTCAATCAAGCAAGACATTGATAAACTCAAAAGAATTAAGTGGAAGACCACCAAGACAACCAGGGCCTGAAGCACTTATCCTGTGAGGAAAGACATAGGAAAGAGTGCTGGATACAACCTGGAGAAGGGAAGGCTTTGTGTGGGGACCTGATAGCAGTTCCCCAGTACCTACAAGGAGAAAGAAGCAGGCTCCTCACAGTACCATATGGTGGAAGGATGAGAGATGAAAGACAAATTGAATCAAGAGAAGGTCAGATGGATACAAGGAAAAAATCTTCAAGCATGAGGACAGCCAAACAGTAGAACAAGTTGCCTAGTCTAATTTCTTGGAGGTTTTCAAGACCCAACAGGGTAAGGCCCTGAGCAGCCTGATCTTGTAGATGACCCTGCTTTCAGTAAGAGGTTGGACTAGGTGATGTCATGAGGTCCTTTCCAACCTGAACTGATCTATGATTGGGCCCTATCTTGCACCAATTGCTAACCAAACTCAAAAACAGGGAAAATAAAAGATAGATCTTTCACTAAACATGCTTAGATTGCACAAAAGCATCCACTACAGAGAACACAAGGAACACGAGTATGAATAAAGCCAAAATAAGTAAAAAAAAAGCATCAATCTTTCATTTAAAAAAAGAAAAGGAGGAATAAGCATACTAGATGCTGCCTTTGATACTCTGAAGAGAGGAGCTGTATAGATATGCTATTGTGATATTAATGGAAACAAGAATTTCCATATCAAAATTCTTGTATTTATACAGGAAGAATTCTCTTTCTCCTCATCAAAGAGAGGTTCTGGAAAATCATCTTGGAGCCTTATTTTTGTTTCAATAACAGTAACATTTTGCAGTTAATGTGTTTATGGGGAATCCTGAATCCTAATTTGCATACAGTTATAAAATCTACCAATACAGAAGGATCCCTAAAGCTACAGTGTTTTATTTTCTCAGATGCATGAATATTCAAGCATGTCACATAAGTATTTGAAGTTAAGCATAAGTAAGATATTATAGGCTGAAAAAAATCTAAAAGCAAATTTTTTTATGCTTAGACCTTTATAAGCAGTGAACCACCATGGATCTTTAGGTGGATGCCTTGATTCTATAAATGCAATTCTGTTGTTTTTTATTTTCTAATTCAAGACCTTATGTTTGCCATTATTAGAATGTGCAGAGTAGACAAACAGTGGGTCCTATAGAACCAGTGTACAGAATCACCACAAACATCAACAGCCTTTCCAATAATACATTTACTGGAAAAAGCTCAGTCACTGAGCCAATTTTTTCCAAACTTAAAAAAACCCAAACAAGCATGTAGTTCTACTAAGGTCAGCTGAATAAGAACTGCAGGACTGGGCAGCTGATCTATGATACTAAAGTTAAATTTTAGAATATTTAATACATATTATTAATGAAACTCACAGGGCTATAAGCTTCCCAAATAGCAATTTCACTGTTATGTGGATTATTTCCAAAGACTGCCTTTGTGGCCAAGGTTTTCCTTTGATTTCTGACCTATTTTTTGAGAGAAAACAGTTCCAGTGAATAGGTTACAATGGGAGCGGAGCATCCTGGCTCAAATAATGAAACCTTACACTGACTCCCCAGGTAGACATGCAGTCTTTCCCAGTGAACTCTTAAGTTTACCCCATAGATAACCAGCTGGGAAAGTTCTGCAGGACTACAATGAACACCCTCTTCCAGACCATATGCTCCTTCCAAGACCATATGCCCTTCATGACAGTCCCAGATTAACCCAGTTTGTGTGAACTCAAAACCCACACATGGCACCTTTATAGGCCATAGGAATAACAGAGCCCCCTTCTCTCTCTCAAAAAGACCCCCAACCCAAACCAAAAACCAACCCCCCAAAAAANAAAACCCAAACCAACCCCCCCAAACGCACCTCCCACCAAAACCCAAACTCCCTCCCTTCCCCCCTCCCCACCAAAAACCCCAAACAAACAAACACCACCACGCAAAACATTTTGTTTTCTTTTTTTCAAAGTATTACAGACTGACTGAGAAAGGAAGAGTGTTTGGGGTTTGTTTTTTTTGGTTCCACGTGAAACAGAATCAAGAGTGCTTTACTAAACTAGTTAAAACATAAAAACCCAAATTAGGGCACTTCCAAATTAAACCCAAACTGTAGACCAGTTATGACATTTCTA
>VZTV01091556.1:35059-48532 GCA_013400875.1 Anhinga rufa | reverse complement strand
AGCCAAGAGCTCATGGGGCCAAATCAGAGCTTGCATGAGCCCCCAGCTCCGGACGATGCACCCTGGGGTAACCCCCCTCTCCCCAGCTGGCCAGGGTATTTTGGGTATTTATGGGGCTATAGACAGGGAAGTCTGCCTGACCCTTCAGTGCATTCTTCTGTCTAAAAGTTCCCTCTGGACCTTTTTCACAGTTCAGTTCCTCACAGCTGTGGATCGCAACGTAGCTTTTTTTTCCAATCCTTTGCTTAGCACTAATCAGTGCTGCTCCCAGAAGACCAGCAGGAGAGACCACGGCCCAGCAATACCTGGTGCCTTCCAGTGTGCTGGAAAACTGCCTCATAGACAACCAGGAACCTGCAGTGGGTGAAATCATCCTACGAGCAGGTGTGCAACTCGCTGTAACACTGTCCCAAACGGTTAGTGGCTGCGTTTGCTGCAATAGGGTTCTGCCCTGGGCCCCACGTGGTTCAGCAGCTTGCCTGACCACAGGAGTAGGGCCCACAACATCAGGGATATTGCAGAGAAATCAAGATAACATTCATGTGCACCACTGAGGTGGGAGGAGCTGCAGCCATGGGGTCTCTGTGGAGGGGAAGGCAGCAACAGATTTCAAAACAATCCAGATAAATTGGAGAATTGGTCTCAAATCAGCAGGATGGAAATCACACAAGAGCGAGCACAAAATACCACAGTGAGGTGGTGGAGCTCAAATGCAAAATGGCGACTAATTGGATAAAGAGCACCGCTGCAGGAAAGGCTCCCGGGATCGCAGACAAAAACTTAGTCAACACTGTCATGCTGTTTCAAAACAGGCAAGTCTCTTGATGGGATCCATTAATGAGAGATTCATAGGCCAGGCAAGGGAGAAAATGACTGTGCTGCAGTTGGCCCTAGGGATGCCTCAGCTGGGGATGCTGGGCACAGCACTCTCCAAACTGGGTAAACAGATTGGGAAGCGCTCCGAGGTGCAAAAGCAAGTATGATAAAAGCTTTAGACAACGTAATCTATGAGGGCAGATTGAAAGAATTGGGTTTGTTTAGTCTGGAGAAGAGAAAACTAAGGGAGAACATAACAGCCTTTCAACACAAAAGGACTTGTCCTAAAGACTACAGAGTCCAAGGGAGGAGCACGAGGGGAACTGAGGTTGGTTTGCAGCAAAGATTTAGGCCAACAGAGCAGTAATAGGGAAGCTTTGGAGCTGATGAGGAATACTCAGACTGCAGACTCTCCTTCATGGGTGGAATTTAAGTGGGGGCTGGAGAAACGCCTGTCAGGGATGGCTCAGGTATAACACATCTTGCTTCAGAAGATGAGGACATCTACGAGGCTATAACCAAGCACTCAGTGGTCTACTCCTTCCCTGTCCTGCTCTCCAAGTAAGCCTGCAGCTTTACTTACAGCCCCTCTCTGACTTCCAGCAAGGCAAGGGAATGGGCATAGCCTGAGGAGAAAGTTTTCCTTAAAGTGATCATTCATCACCCTTGCCTCCCCACTCTAACTCATCGCCTCCCCAGGCCCCTCTGCACACCCCAGATTTTCAGTGGGTTTCCAAAGTTCATTTGGGCTCCATTATCTCTGTCACTCAAGGCAGTTGACTTGTGAGAGCCCAGCAGAGAGATCCAGGAGTTCTCTAAGTGCCATGCATGCACTAAATAACAATATCTATCCCAAAGACCTTACTATCTAAATAGATGGGCAGAGGCAAATTACTTCCCACTAAGAGGTGTGGGGGCTACAGAAGGTGTATCAGGAGAACCTGAGAGAAAGGGACCTTTTTAGCCTGGAGCAGAGAAGGCTAAGGGGGAATTTACTTGCAGTCTTCAGTTATCTAAAGGAGATTAAAGAGAAGGCAGAACCAGACTGCACCTGGAGGACGCCAGTGAGAGGACAAGAAACAATGGGCACAGGCTGAAATAAAAGAAATGCTTGTTGGAGCTAAGGGAAAAAAATCTTGTCTGGGTGGATATTGGAACAGGTTTCACAGAGAGATTGTGAAGTCCCCATCCTTGGAGATTTTCAAAACTCAACTGGACAGAGTTCTGGACAACATGATCTAACTTTGAAAATAGCCTGGCTCTGAGTGGGGCCAAGGTTGGAGCCTTGCCAAGGTCCTGTCCCACCTGAGGTATTCTGTGACAGGTATATTGTGAATACCACAGAAGCCACCTACGCAACTGAACCCTGCCACTGACGTTTCATACATTATCCTCTCCGCCACCCTGGACTCCCTTCATACAGCCATTTCCGTCCCTTTGCCCCATGAGCCTTTCTTTGGTCTTTATGTTCTGCAAAGCTGGATCCCCACTGTTTGCATCAGGCCTCAACCCATTGTAAAGCACTATGTAATAACAACATTTCTTGATCGTGATTCACAACAATAGCTACCACCCAAGTTCTTGGCTCGCTGCGTAGTCCAATATCTAACAGCGTTCAGTTCAACCCAATATTATCTGCATTCCCCACCCCCTCCGACTCCAGCTTCAGAGCCTGGCCAGGGTTGAGCCCATGCTGTTCCTGTTCGCAAACCCAAAGCACCCTGACTGCTGCTTGGAATGAAGAGGGAGCACTTGGAGATGAACTTTTAGCAGCACAAGCTCTAGGGAAGGCTGAAGTCCTTGCTTGTCTGTCACTGATTTATTGATGCCTCCCTAATTGTGGAATGCCAACCATACATGGAGATCTGCAGAAAGAAAGGACTTGGCTTAAAGGAAAGAGAGGTCATCGCAGGCAAATCAGACACAGGCACCAAGAAATGTTTTTGTTTTGTTTTGTTTTGTTTTGTTTTGTTTTCTTTGCTGCTGCAGTGAATATAATAAATGTGCATCTGCTGAGCTGTTTATACTGACAGAGTTTTCCCTTGTTCCAGATTTGGCCTTAACTCGTCTTAGTAACCCTGATTAGCAGTGATCTGCCCAGCAAGGGTATGTGTGCATATGTATGAGAGAGGGAGAGACAGCGTTCATTTCCAGAGCAGACTTTTTGTTCATTGTCCGCCAGCCATTTTTTGGATGGAGGTATTTTTGCCTTCATTCTTTTGGGTCATAATGTAAGCATGAATTTGAAAATGATCTGTAGAAGTAAGATTTAATAAGCTCACTGACATAGTAATACACCAAGAAGTAAAAAAAAAAAAAGAGAGCAAAAATCACAGACCTTTTTTGTAGACCTTCTTTACAAATGTAGACCTTCTTTATTAAAAGTTAATATATAGCAAACACTAGAGAACAACATTTGTTCATTTTGGAGAGTGTAATCTGGAATAGCTCCTCACATACCACTCTAACACACATCTTTTGTGCCCTCCTCTTCAATTCCCTCTCTTGAGATAGAGCAGAGCTCTGGTTTAGTAGCCGGCATCTGTCGCTGATTACAGCGGCTTAAGATTTTACCTCTGAGGAGCAGAGGCGGAGCAGTTTGGGGTCCCTGTATGTAGCTGCACACATCTCTTCTCTGGCACTTCACTCCACATGCTGTCACTCCTCCCTTCTAGATTTGCTTTTCAGACCCCCCTCAAATCAGCCCTCTCCCCCATTAGCCCTCTTCATACACCATCCCTGTGAGACGGATCCTGTTGTTTCATCCCAGTACCAGAGCATTGATTTGATGGCACACCAGAGAAAATGTGAAATCTACTTTATACTTTGGATTAATAATACTGATTGAGCATTTTGAATCTAGCCTGCTGCAGCATGGCCGAATACAGCATCCAAATTAGGCTCTACAGCAGACAAGCTGTCATTAGATTGAGGTTTCCGAGTCACGCTATTGAAGCAACACTCATGGCGAAGCATTTTATTAATAACTTTTGTTGCATAACTTTATCCCAACAAACAGTCTAAAAATGGTACTACTCATAATTGCACTTATATCTTGTAGCACAGAATTATTTTGTCATTTATTTATGCCAAGTGGCTTTTTTCTTTGCTGTTTTAAGCCTTCTTCACTGTAACCTGAAGGCTTGCTCCTGCCCTGCTTTGGCTGCTGTAATATAGTTCTGTTAATCAAAGCAGGTTTTTCCCCAGTTCCTCAGTTCAAGTATAGGGCAAGTTGGCCGACACAAGTCAGAGAAGGTGGAGAGCGCAGGTCACAGACACGGCTGACCAAAGCAGACACTCTACACAGCTTAAGACACATTGTTTTGAGTATGGCTGGTGCTGAGGATGCTCTAAGGAGGGAATAGCCTCTTGCAGCGCAGGAGCGGGGAGCAGCAGCAGCAGGCTGTGTGTGGCAAAGTCTGTGTCGCACCTTCCTGCACTAAACTTGGACCCAGTCTTTGGAAATCTCTTGCATTCCCCTGGCAATGGATTCACTTTCCAAAACAAAATGAACTAAGACAGAATCATTTCCTATGAATGAAGTCAGGATGGAACATAAAACACAGGCGAGGAAATATATATGTGACATACTTGAACCAGGAGAGAGAATGATTTCATCTAGCACCCAGCTGACTAGTAAAGAGAGTCAGCAGCCCCTGAGGAGAAAGCCATTAACACACAAACACATTTTATGCTGGCCAAGGTGAGAAAGGAAGGGCTGTAGGTACTGAGGTGACAGCTACTTTAGGATCAAAGGAGAAGGCTGAGAGGAAACTATAAAACTAACTTCAGATCTGGATGTGGGAGGCTGTGTGAACAGAGGGGAAAACTTAATTAAATGCGGCAAACAATGACTATTTTTTCTGGGGAAGGAGCAGAGATGATTTCACTTCCAAGATACTACACCTGAGCAAACATTATCCAAAGATGGCTTGAATTAGGACTTCACTGTCAGTATGGAAATGCAGATCTAACCTTGACTTCAAAGGCTAAAAAAAGTAATTGGGGGGAGGGCGCTCTAATTTGCCAGAGGTGCTCAGTATCCCTTCCCTCTCCTGCAGAGTAGCTGGAATGGAGAGTTGCTGGGCTTTGCTGAGGATGTGGCCATCTTATTCATGCCAACCATTTTTGACAAGATCGAAAAAAAGAAAGAAATAAGGTGGCACCAGTGCTGAGGTGGGTGGCCTAGAACATCTGCCAGGTGAAACGCTATAGCTAATATAGCTCAGGGAGAAAACACGAGCATCAACAGCATAGGGTGGCCTACAGGTAACCAGATGTAGGCCTCATCGTCATGACAAGTCTCCTGCAAACCATCAAGCCAGGAAGAAACTAGCAGATTTCAACCACAGCCCAGGCTTTGGTGGTAATGGGGAATTTTTTGCACCCAGCTAGTTGCTGGGACAGGAAGGCAGCAAGACACAGTATGCCCCAAGCAGTGCAGAGAAAGGAAAAGGAGTAAAAGAAAAGAACAGCTTGACTAGACTGCTGCTGTTGACCTTGAGCATAAAGAGGTTATGTATAGAGAGTGAAATCTAGGCCGGATTCCTAAGAATTAGTATGCAAGCATAGCAAAAGCAAGGAAAGTCAAAAGCACAAAGTCTTTGGAAAAAAAGAAGCTGGGGAATTATGGACTAATGAATTTAATTTCAGCTACAGGAAAAATTCTGGAATGAATAATGAAAAAAGCTATTTGTAAGTAACTGGAATGTAATAGGATGAGTAACAACCAATATTAGCTTCATAGTCTAGTCTTGACAAACCCATCTAATTTCCTTTTAAAACAAGGAGACAGACCTTGCAGGCCAGTAAGGAGAAGCAGATGTCAGTATCTTGACTTCAGTAAGTCCTTTGACACTGTCTTGCATGAAATTCTCATAAACCAGCAAGGAATGTGTGGTCTATCTACTGCAAAGCAGACAAAGCACTGGTACCCAGAAGGTTGTGAACAGGACTTTACATACAGGAACCTATTGAGCAGAGTTGTACAGGTTTCTCTCTGTCTCCAACTGCAGTCTATTAGTGACTTGGACTGTGAACTAGAAGAAAGGGGGCTAAATTTGCAGGATGCCCAAAGCTGGAAGGATCTGCAAGTACATCGAAGACAGGATTAGAATTTAAAAAAAAAAAAAAAAAAAAAGAAGACAAAAAAAACCCCAAACCCAACAGCCTGACAAATTAAAGAAACAGCCAGGGAAAAAAAAGAAAGGACACAGTAGGAATCCATGTGAGACTCCACACTGAGGAATAACTGACTGCACAAATATGGATATGGAACTACTGGAGCTGAGGTTTAGCGCAGATTAAAAACTGAACTGTTTGTCATCAGTGCCATACTCTTGGAAAAGCCAAAAATAGATGTGGGCTAATTAGAAACAGTCCAGAAGAAAACAAGAAGAATAATCAGAGGTCTAGAGAACATGATCTGGGAGGAAAATCTGAGAGACGTGGTAAAGGTTAGCCTTACGAAAAGAAGACCAAAGATAAGCACAACAGGTCTTAAAGTTCATGAAAGATTGCAGCAAGGGCAGAAAGGCACTGGTCAGTTCTACCTGCCCAAAAAGGAGAGGTTAAGAAATAATAACAGGCCTAAACTGCAGTAAGAAAGATTCAAACTTGATGTTACGAAAATATTAGGGCAAATAGATGGAAGCAATGCATAAAGTGTCCAGGCATGAAGCCTCCCTAAGTCGAGAGCTTCAAGAACATGTTGGATAGCTGTCAGGAATGACAGAGGTATCCTGCCTCAGGGAACTGGAGGGGGAGCAGAGATTTGGGGGTAGTCAGCACCTCTTCTGGGGGAGGTTGATTGAGGAGGAGGGCTGGGAAGGACCCATTGTAAGTGGAGGGCCCTGTTAGAAGTATTCAGTGAGACAGGCAAGGAGGAGTGCTAGGATGTTTCTCCTCCCCGCCTCCTCAGTCTGCCCCCCAAAACCTCCTTCCCCCTCTGCACAGAGCCTGTTTCCACTTACTCCCCTTGTCGTCCCTTATTGGCAGTAGGTGTCACTGATCTTTTTGCACTTCCCCAGATGCTGTTGCACGCCTGAAGAGCAGGAGGGGCCAGCCCAGACTAACCTTGTCCTGGGGAGGTGAAGGATGCAGGGCCAGATGGGAGAGCACTGAAAACCCTGGAGTTAGGGCTTGCTTTTCCCTGTGCCGTTGGCGGGATGGGGTGCGGAAACAGCTATTGCTGCTGCAAAAGGAAGCTCCCTGCAGCCAGCACCACTGGTGGTGACAGGAGCAGAGGGATATGCCTGCAGGAGGTGAGAAACCAGTGGTTGCCTTCATGCTTCCCCAGCAGCAACCAGCGCCTGCCTCCTCTGGCCTAAGCAAAGAGAAAGACTGCAAGTCTGGCACCCAAGGCAACTGCCCATGTCGCCTGTGCCTTAGAGCATGTTACAGATCCCAGCGTGAGGGTTTTTTCTCACAACAGGCAGTACAGTAGATGTCAAAGCCAATCTGCATCTCTAGCCTGATCTTAACAAGGTTCTTACCCTGGTTACAGGGCAGCAATGTAAACAGAAGATGACTGGTGACCACAGGAGAGATAGGTAGGATAAACAGAAGACCAGAGAATCGCAAGTTACTATTGTGTTACTTCTGTTCCACAAAACCCCTGCATTTGTGAATGGAATTGCACTATGGGGAAGCACGGTTTTAGGAGTAAAACATATTATAAACCTTATTATAAATATATCAGCCTCGGATGGCAGAGTAGGGGCTGTTAGGTGTTCATATGCACAGATAAGTTGCAGGCACATTGCTGTCATCAGTCACGACCACTTTTTCCCCTGTGTTCCCATTCTAAATTCAAATTGCGCCCTATACTCTGCCCTGTCAACCAAGCACTTCAGGACCTCTGAGTTATGCTTTCTGTTATTTGGGATCAGAATAAAATTGTTCCCCACTGACATGATGGTATAGACTCAGCATTTCAGCTGGCAAGTGGCAACGGAATCACTTGGAACTGCATGTATATGCTATACATCAGGACCTACAGGATACTCTTAAAAAATCCCCACTCCAACACTGAATGAAAAGCTAGACCCTTAAATATTTAACGTTAATAATGACTCTGATGATCAACAGAAAACTCAGGAACTCAGGATAAGATTTTCAGCTTGTGTAAATTGACTGATTTACATTTCGTTGAAAGTAACAGTGCCAGCACATCAACTAAGTGACCTGACCATGTGAGCCCACGGAATCCAATCTAAATTATTTACTTTCAAAGAAAGAATTGTTCTAAGTGTTTTCCTGGCCTTTTGGATATTCACAGATCATTTGTTCAATAGTATTATTACTAATAATCATTTTTCATTGCATTAGCAACTCAGCAGAAATGCACTTGCTAGTACCTCAGCCTTCTCTTTCCTTGTATGTTTTTACTGGCAAAAAACATCTCTGAATATTTATTTTCATTCAGCTGAACATTGGTGATATACACAGAAGGACCAAGAGACGTCATGACACTCTATGTGCAGCAGGTCAAATCCTCCTCTAGTGTCCATCAGCATTAAAAATCAATGGAGACGCAATGATTTCACAGACATAGGAGCCAGGTCAAACTATCTTTGTCCCATACTCTTGCCTTATGGGCCATGTCCAGAGCGCATGGCATAGCACTGTCCCTCCTGCTTCACCAACAGGAACCTGCACCAACTTTCACCAGCACGAATGGGAGTTGGTTGTTGCTTGCTGCAACAAGGAACGCTTTGTTACCATGCGATTCGTTAGCCTTGACTCCTGTTGGGTCCACATCTCCTCTGCAAGTATGCTCTCCCTGCATGCCAGGGTAAATAAGCGTGTTCAGCCAAACCCCGGTGCAGATAGGGAGAAGGGACAAATGCTTTCTTGGTGGCAGAAATCGCTCCATTGTCAGAAATCAGACGAATAACTTCCTGGTTACAGTAGCCTTCAGATACATTGATCCAACTTCAACCCCCAAATAAAGCCACTGGGAGTGATACATTGGCTATTCTGTTTCGGTGACTAACCACTCGAGAGCAAGAATGCAGCTCCCAGAGGTGCGACACAAGGGCTTGAAGAGGTTGGCTGTATTTTCTTCCACTTAAAACTGGGAGAGGTGAATAGCTGGTGAAAGTGGGGAGGAGATTGATAGCTTTGGAAACTGCAAGGCCCTCTCCCTATGTGGGACAGCTTTGGTACAGACAGTCAGCTTCAAGCCTGACCTTGCCCTCCCTGACCTGTCAGTAACCTCAACCCTGACCTTGGAAGGACCACCCTTCTCCTGGAGGAAGAACAGTTTGGGGAATAGGGGGAAAATCTGAGTGGTGATCAGATCAAGATTATTTTATTTTCCAGAAGACAGGCTATGAGGCATGTAGAAGCTTCATGTCCTTCTCATGCTTTGGTATTCATGGTGCAGCAACCTCATGGTCACATCCTCCTTAGTTATTTACCTAAAACCAAAAAGATGACATGGTCGGAGACTGACTACGCCATTACACATCTGCATGGGGTGCCTTCTTGCCTCCTCTGCTGAGTCCCCATGTTCATTGCACTTTGGATGCCATGACAGCAGTCAGACCACATCCCTGATGGAATTTTTTGAGTCTCTCCTTCTTCAAAAGTCATCAAGATCCAAAACATGCTCTTTCCAGACCCAAATATTTCAGCAGCACAAGCCCCACAACCATCTTGTAGCTCTCTGCTTCCCCCTGCAAGGAAATCACCCCCTTCCCTAGGAGCTGCCTCCCCCCTGCTTTCCCTTTCTCATAACCAGCCATCCTTCACCGTCCTGTTTCTGTAAAACACTCAGCACACAAGGCAGCTGAGGGGGAGGGATCGAGGGGCTGGTGGAAGCCACTCAGATTTCACATTTATTTAATAGCTGTGGCTGTGCTTGTTTGATTTATCTTCACACATACGTTTGACAGATATGGTCTCATAAAAACTCCACAGAGTAAAAACACCAAAAAGGCCTGCAGCCATACTGTGTGAGCATGCAGTCTGGCTCCAGCTCCAGAGCTAAGCAGAGATCAAGCTCACTGCAGCTGGCAACACCCCTCACGTGGGAAACCTTTGAGTTTGCAATGCCCAAAACGCAGAGTGCTCAAATGTAGCTGGACCTGAGTTCCCCAGGTGGTGGTGTCTAGATAAAAAATATAAAAGGTCCAAATTTCCTCTTATCTTGAAATATCCCACTGCACTTTATATAAATTGCTTCATTCAAATAAACTTACATTTGGTGGCTAATCTCATCCTTCCCCCGAATCCCGTGGGATACAGCAGAGTTCAGAATATCTCAAGAAAGCTTATGATTTTTATAGCACTTCCAAAAAACCTCTCCCAAGTCGCAGCAATTAAAGAATAAGCTTGCTTCACCCTTACCTTGCAAGGGCCTTACGAGCTTGCTGTATTTGTATTTTTCCTAACATTGTCTTAAAAAACTGAGGTCTTATTCAATGAGTTGGATTCATACTGTCGTGGTTCTGATAAATACATTTTCCCTAGAGTGGAACTGTGCCTTTGTACGATTTGTGCACAAAGCAGCTACTATATACTTTGGGATGTAGGCTCCACAAAAGCACAACCAACTTTTAACATATGCATATTTCACAGTGGTTTTTTTTTTTTTTCAAGGGGAGCACACCTGAAACTCTCATTCCCAGCATCAAGAGGGGCAAAGTGAAATAGCTGTGAATGAAGTCACAAGCATGTTAATGTTGCTCAAAGGTAGGACTCCAGCTGCATTCAGGTGGTGTTTTATTATGTGTATAAATAACACCACCCCCCCCTCCCCACACACACACATCTCAGAGCTGGCAGCAGTCTGGAAGCAGGAGCTCAGGGCAGAGAGTGAAAGACCCTGTGTTCCAACCTGCTGCTGCAGTGGCCGCTTTGTTTCTTTATATGTTACTCCCATGTATAAAATAACGTTCTTAATACTTACCTGTCACACAGAGGTAGGCTAGACCTTGCTCTGTTAACAAAAGCGAATGTGAAGGCCTGTGTATCTGGTCCACAACTACCTTGGCTGGTTAAAACCACTGGAGAAGATTAGTGGGAGAAATTGTGACTGCTTCCCTGTGGGCAGATACGATACTTGTGGTTCCCCCTCTCATTAGGGACAATTTTCCCCAGCTATAGAAATGTCATCTTTTCGGTTTTAGGTAGATAACTAAGGAGGATGCAATGAAGATTTGGAAGCCTCATGTTTTCCTGACTTTGAATAATCTGGTTTTGTTTATGGATATTTCCTTCTACTGCTGATCATCCTAGCTGTGACGTAGGGTCAGTGATCCTCTTGGTGCCATACCCACCCGGTTTTCATGGTCACACTAAGCAGCATCACCCCAGTCACAATCCATAGGTGCAGCTCAGGGCCTGGCAGGGAGTTATGTTCCAAAGGTGAGGACTTCCAGACAGTGGTTCCCTCTCTCTTTAGGGACAGTTTTTCTCAGCTATGGAAATGCCATCTTCTCTGTTTTAAGCAATAACTAAGAAGTTTGCAGACACCCTGCCTCCAGGACACACCCACCTGCTCTCCTGTTTTCCAAGGACACTAGACAAGGATGGCAGATACTGCTCATTATGGCCTGGCTTTTTCTCCCCTTCTTGACAGAGGGGCAGAATGAAAAACTTAATTCATCTTCACTTTGTCAAGTTTCAAGGCGCAAAAGGACATGGTCCCAGACTGAGGGCCAACTTCACACCACAGACTCCTTCTTTCTGGCATGTGCGCCATTTGAAGAGAGATTACATGTGGATGATGTAGGAATTACAACACCTGTACCTGTACACATCGTTACGCACAAGTGCCACACACATTGGGCAGTGTCTGGGCTTGGACTCACAAGCCTTGACCTGTGACAAACCGACAGTGAAGACCCATGATCTGACGTGACTCCTTTCAGATACTGGCCAGCCTTTGTCAGAGGCAGGACATGACAAGCTCCCTCAGAAAGCTGCAGGCAACATGGAAAGGCATGTCCCTGGAGAGCACAAAATGAAATAACCACATATGAGATCCAGCTATCACAAGAAAGGGGACCATATCTCCTACATATACGCGCAGAAAAGGAGGCCACCCTTACACTGGCAACATAACCACCAATATGCAGCATTTCTATCCCTTCTTTTTCATTGTGTATAGCTACAGAGACACAAGAAAGGTACTGACAAGCAGTCAAGGAATTCAGCTGCTGGTTGGCTATGCAGGACTTGGGAGCTGGAGGGTGAAAGTGATGCATGGAAATTAAGTTAATTTTAAACCGCAGGCAAGAGAAGAGACTTGCTAGCAGTTACTTAAGAGAAGCTGCTGACTGTTTAAATACCATTAAGAAGATTAATGTCGGCCTGCAGAACCACTGAAAAATTAGGGCTGAAAGGGACCTTGAAAGGTCAGACCAGTCCATCCCGCTAACCCAAGGCAGGATCACCTAAACCTCAGACATCCCTGACAGATGTTGCTTAACTTGATCTTAAAGCTCTCCACTCCCCAGGCAGTCTATTCTTTATTATCCCTGTCATTAGAAAGTTTTTCCTAACATCTAAATTGAGTCTTTCCTGCTGTGACTTAAGCCTTCTTTCTCCTTTTTTTCCCTCTTCTCCATCACAGACAAGGAGCAAAGATTATGTCCTTTTATGTGCTTAAAGACTTCAGTTCTCTCCTCCTTTGGGTTAGAGAATTTCAGTTCTTTCAGGCTTCCCTGGTAGGTAATGGTTTCTCAACTTCCGCTCATTCTCTCTGCTCTCCGCTGGGCTGGATCCAATTACCCCACATCTCCCCTCAACTTATTTTCCATCACCTCAACACCATGACATAGCTGACTCACATTCAGCTTTTGATCCTTTTTCTGAAGAATTGCTACTTAACCCATCCCTCCCTCCCCTGTACTTGGGGAGTTCATATTGCCGCTCCAGTGTACGACCTTCCACTTACCCTTATTCAGCTGCCTCCTGTTTCTTCCAGACCATTTCCCCAATTTGCCCACATAGTTTTTAAATCTAATCCTGCCCAACACCACATCTACAGTTTTACTTCATGCGTAAAATATGATGTCCTTATGGTTATCCTTTATAACACAAGAAAAAGAAATTAAGCCGAACTGAATTTGGATGTTGCGTGAAACCCCACTCAAAACCACCTTTCACTTGAACAAGATGTTGCTGGCAGCGGTGCCCTGGGTGAGGTTATTCAAGTAGGCTTGCACCTACTTTCTACAGGAGCGTGTTTTCCCAGCTGGCTTCAAGCATCAAACGCCCAATGACTTTGCCACACCACCTTACTGCAGTCGGGCCTCTCCTGCTTCTCACCTCCACCTAAAACCTCCTTTTTGTTTTGCTGCGTCTCTGCCCCAGCTGTCTCTGTCCCGGCACCCTCACTTTCCCCCTCACCTCCCCGCCGTGGTCACCCAGGCCCAGTCTGCCAGAGGGAAATGCCCACTGGGACCCTCCCAGCACCGGGGCTCGGGGGGAGCGCCGCGGGACAGTCAAAAAACATAAAAAATAAAATGAGGATGCTAAAAATATCTTTTATTTCTTAGAAGTGGCTACGGACGGGGCCCGGGCAATAAGGAAACCGGTAACTCGGCACCGCCAGGCAGGCGGGGGGTTACTGCGCACCTCCACCTGCTCCCGCCCGGCGAACACCCTGCCGCCTCCCCCGGGCCTGCCGGGCCCCCCGGCCCC
>VZTV01091556.1:12869-34643 GCA_013400875.1 Anhinga rufa | reverse complement strand
CAGCTTGTGCCTGTTGCCCCTTGTCCTGTCACTGGGTGCCATTGAAAAGAGTCCAGTCCCATCCTCTTGATACCCACCCTTCAGATATTTATAAAAATTGGTAATATCCCCCCTCTCCTTCCTCTGCTCCCAGTGCCCCAGCCCAGGCTCCTGCCATTACCAGTAGTAATAATTAGACTTCTTTTCCCATTTTTTCAGTCATGATTCACTACTGGGATAGGACTAAAGACTGCAGGTGTGCTTTAAGCTACGAGGAGCTGTGTGAAGGGAGCCTGGAGACAGACCGCTTTCTGCAGTGCCGGGAAAATACCAAAAGGTCACCATGTCCAAAGGCAAGTTGCACCTGAACACAACACCAAGAACTAGAATCAGTTGACTCTGAGCAGGGAAGGCTCTGGTCCATATGATGAGAGGAACCAGCAGAAGACTAGAAAACAGATCAAATCCTGCCATGTGCTTGCAGAGGGAGGGCTTTCCTCGAAACCTTCGCCCTTCAGGGGCTCGAAACGGAACAGGATTTGCACAGTCACTTCTGTGAAAATGCTGGGAAGTGCTGCACCCTGGAAAATGCTGCTGCTCTTGATGCCTTTAAGGCTTAGCCCCAGATCTGTTCCACATGACATTCTCCCACTCTGCACCCTGGCTTCAGGCTGCCGGTGTGGTGCCTGAGCCTGCTCCACCCTGCACTCCGTGGCCCGGTAAGCCCTAGTCTCCGCACCCTCTGAAGAGCTCCCCTTGGCCAGGGAAAGGAGATGACCGGGCTCTTTTGGCTGTGTTTAAACAGATGTACGTTTCTAGTAAGCCTGCCCCCACAAGCTGTCATGACTTGCTGTGGTTAGGAGCAATGGCTGCACGCCAGAGTTGAAGAAGGACTAGATGCCACTCCTGCACAGGGGGCAGAGGTTTTACTAGCCCACTCAGGGGCCAACGCAACCAGTATAGTAGAGTGATGGGAACATAGGTCTTCCTGACAGCTTGCTAGATCAGGGATAGGCAGGGAAGGTCAGGCTGTCCCTTAGCATTCACCCACCCTGCCGCCCCTTTGACTGTTTGTTCTGCAGTGAGGGCATTTCCTCACCCCACTTGTGGTCACAAGGTAGGAAAAGGGGAAACCAGTAAAAAGAGCCCGCGTAGCACCACAGCAGATGTGCAAGAGACAGAACCTAGAACCGCCCTCGCTCTCCAGGTAAGCTGAAGCCTACCTCAGCGCCATACAGATACCTTCTCTCCATACTGCTGCACCCAGGCTCTGAGAAGCGTTTTGGGCTTGCACATTAATCAAAACAGGCTGATCTCAGCTCACTTCTAGCTCTATCTAAACTACCTCACTCAGTAAGCGTCCAAGAGCACCTCATGCCCCCGGCCCCACGCCGCACCCATCTTGCCAGCAAGCGCAGCTGTGGCTTGGCTGCCATTCCCTGCAGCCTGCAAGGAGCCCACCTGCCTGATATGGATGTGCCTCCCAGCAGCACCAGCGATTAGCACATGCAGGAGAGGACCTGGGCAGGCAGCCTGCACCCCTCCTAATTGACTGAAGGAAGAGGAACACTTGAACTTGCTCCAAAAGGAAGCACAAGCTCCAGCTTCCTCCCCCCCGCTTCATTTACTTGCGGAGCTTGCCCAAACCTGCTAGTAGGCTTCAGCTTGCAGACAGGCGGTTTAGAGGAAGCAGAATTGGGCCAGCACAAGTCAGCTGGAGCTATTGACCCTTCTGGCAGTTTGGATGCAGACCTTGGGCTCAGCTTAAACATGTCTTTCTTCCCTTCTCCTCTATCTAGAAGAACTGGCCGTTCCCAGCCATTATTTTCTTCAGCATGACTCATTCCACCTACAAGTCCATGGCATCCTTCAACACTGTCTATTCAGGCCGTGCAACACACACCAGGGAGAACTGTATCAGAGCACCTACACCCCTTCCATACAGGCAGTTCCTGGGGAGAAACAGGCATACTACCAAATATCCCATTTTTGGTTTTAACCACACAAAGAGTTTACCAAAACATTTTTTTTTCTAGAATGTCAGATTTGTAATAGTCCAGTTTAGCTTAGGGCAAAGCTTAAGGCCAATACAAAGAGCAAGAATCCCTCAAGAACGACCATCTGTCCCTCAGGTGATGATGGCATTGAGATATATACTAGGTACTTCAGTGACATGCACCAGAGAGCTCTGGTGGCAAAGCACAGATAGCACACAGACAAAAACCAAACCAAGAGCTTCCTACGCAAGCAGGGTGAGCAGCCTGCCTGACAGCCATCGCTACAGTGCTACATGCATCAGAGCAGTGAGTTTTAAGTGCTTTTTAGTGAGTTATCAGGGAGTAAGTGTTCGCAAAATGCTTGGTGAGGTGATCACGCAACTGAGAGCTCCACTTTCCAAGACTCTCAGGAACAGAGGTTTCCCTGTACTCATTATTTCACAGTGGTTTTGCTCGGCGGTGAAGTCTGCTCGGCAGTGAATGCAAAGAGCCACAGAACAATGACAACTGCAGGTGTAAAGGAGGAAATGCTAGAGGCATGATAGTGCTTCAACATTTATTTTCCCCAGAGACACATAAAAAGAATTAAAACAGTTCTAAAAACCACAAAGCTTTATAATGCTTCACAATACATAAATACCAACTGTGCTTCCTGCTTAGACAAACCAGCAGGGAGGTCTTTTATTCAGGCCTATACGTCAGTAGGTGCATAAAGCTGTTTCATTTACTTCAGGTACAGAACAAGTGACAGGAGAAATGTATGGTAGAGTCATTCCAGTTTGGTTCAAGACCAGGAAATTCTCCTGAGAGGGATGCTCGGCTGTTGACTGGAAGCCAGGTTCAACAGGTACTGCTCACATCGTGTGCAAATGTCTACAGTCAGCCAGTTTGCCATGGTCCCTGAGTAACAGCACAGAGGCTGTGCCAGGCAATGGGGTTCCAAAATAACAGGTACGCTGGAGTGGGAGAGGGAAAAAGAAAAGCAGGAAAGCTGACCCAGGTTTCTGTTGGAGGGCATGGTGCTCTTCCACCCTTCCCCCATGCACGATCCAACACCGCGCTAAGTGATCTAGCTAAATGCACGAGTTCAACAGAGCAGTCAGCTTCACTTAGGAAGGCTACTAAGCACCAGAACAGCTTCATTTACTGACACCTTCTCTCTATTGACAGTGCGTCAGCCAAAGGGCTAATGGATCTCTGTGGTTGATCCAAGGTTATGGCTGCATCCTTATGCTGTACCATTTTTTTTTTTTGCCATCCTGAAGTATGGTAGTAATGCACTCAGACCTCTTCTGCAGCACCTGCTTTGTAAGAC
The DNA here is from genome assembly GCA_013400875.1 of Anhinga rufa. Classification (NCBI taxonomy): domain Eukaryota; kingdom Metazoa; phylum Chordata; class Aves; order Suliformes; family Anhingidae; genus Anhinga; species Anhinga rufa. The sequence goes on along the minus strand of VZTV01091556.1, from coordinate 31,352 downwards.
AGACCAAACCACTGCCCCACAGTTAATTCAGTAGTGAACACTACCCTTGATTTTTGGCAACTGAAGCACAAGCCTTTGAACCAGAAACTGCTGTGACTTTATTTTGGCTACTTTAAAGAACAGTTTCAGAGATAAAAAGATACCTGTTCCCCCAGTAGAATATATAACTTATTCGGAAAGAAGAGAACAGAATGTATGTTTCCAGTCCTAGATATTGCACTTACACCCACAAGGTCTGTCTTTTCCACCCAGAACTGTCAAAAGCTCTTTTTGAAATAGTTCCCTGTCTGGGGACAAAAAGGAAAGGGTATCTGTATGCGTGTGGAGGGCCCGAGAAACCATTTGTGGCATTACTCTTCAGTCAGTTATACCTGAGACCATGAGCATATTTTATTTCTAGGTATAAAGGGGCTACTCCTGGCTTGTAGTGACAGACCCCCAGCTGTGAGGGATAGCATATAACGGGGTCTGGAAATTCTCATACAAATGAAGCTGCCACAGGAACCGTATATGTCTGGGCTAATATAGACACTTCTGAATCCACGTCAGAAACCTGAGGGCTAAAACACAAAATGGATTTCAGAGCACCTACACGTCTTCCCTTTTGGTCATCTAAAATCCACAATACTTCCAGAGAACTGTAGACTAGTTAGACCAGTGGCTGAACCAGTCATTCAACATAATATTCAGCTGACCAGCATAATACTGCATACTGCTGTCTGCATGGTCGTAGACTTGCATATACAAGTAACTGGAAACATCTTCCAAGGTAAAAACAAAATATCTCTTCCCCAGCTTACCCAAAACACTCCCGGTGCTCTATTTCATGCAGCAACTCTGACCTCTTCTGCTCTTGAGTAGCTGGGTCCTCCTCTCTGGAGAGTTTCAAAAATTTTAGGAAGTGAAGTGGAAGATGTACACACATTCTGAAGGGCACGGACATCTAAAAAGATCACAACACAAGTCACCTGAGTTCTCAGGGAAACACATCCTCCTCCTTAGCAGGAAAGTCTGCATGGCATGCAATTGATTTATTGGTGCACTTAGAAGATAGGCATTACTGCAGTGAACTTTCTGACCCTTGTATAAATAGAGCAGAGAGTAATCCCAACCACTTTACACAGGATGAAAGAAAGAGGAACCAGAGTTGTTTTAGCTGAGTAAGACAGGAGATGTCTGTGGCACCCTGGCTGCTTTCGTACCTTGTAATATTCCCTCTTCTATTTTCTCAGAAACAAGCTAGAGGGTAGGTTTGAGGTATCAGTGGGATGAAGGAAGGCTTCCTATGGCTAGGTGAGGTGCAGGAAAAACAGAAAATATAGAACACCCATATACTGCTGTAAAGACTAGACTTGCCTTGATGCAGCAGTCACAGCAGACAACACTAAGAGAAAAAAGTTCCCAGCATTATCATCCGAGTAAAGCTCAGCAGATACCAATATTGCAGCTAAGGGTAACTTTCCCAAGTAAGTCTTAATTTGTGTTCATGGCACAATCACTTGATGGTAAAGTGAGCAAGCTTAGAACTCCCCCATTCAGTTTGCCAGCCTTCCTACATTTATCCTAGTTGAATAATCTGAAATGTGTCAGCATCCATAGCTTGAAGGCTTTATCTGCAAATGCCCATTACTTTTCACCCAGCACTACCACCAGAGTTACTCAATTCCCAATGGTTGTTTACTTGTTGCTTGTAATCGATTCAGTGCTTCACCACTGCTTCAAATAGATTTAAGTGAGCCTTAATGAGCCTGCAGTTCTTCTTTTCCTCTCCCATGAACAGAAAACCTCTGACAAATAAGTGGATACAAGTAGGTCCAAATCCCTTCCCAGTCACAGGGTCTGGAGTTCACTTTTTCAGTCCTCAACAGAAGATTCTGGAAAAGAGCCTCTCCCAGAACCTTCTCATGCCCTTGACTGAAGTTAAATCCAACCTTTAGAGCAAAATGCAGAGAGTGATCTCAGAGAGAAATTGAATCTAATACTGGCACAGTAAACTTGGTTATTGCTAACTTAATACTAAGAGTTAAAACAGATACTATTTCAGATTAAGTTTTTCCACATTCTCTGCAGCTGTACACTTCAGCCTGGCTTGTGCAGTAAAGCAAAACTGAAGGGCTCAGCAACCAGTTCCTGTCCCGTACTACAAAGGTTTGAATACTGAGTATTTTCAGCACTGTTCTTTCACTCTTTTCTCCCTCCTCATTCAGTCCTTTTGCACCAGCTCACCTGCTGCAGAGGTAACAGCTGTAAGGCCACTTAAGAAACATCTGCTTATGGCAGCTGAAACAGATCTGTGGAAAGTAAAGTTACTTGTGAATGCAAATGGGAAATACCTTTGTACCAAGAGTAACCACTGCCTGCCAAAGAGCAAGCACATAAACCAGCCTTCTAAAGGCTTTAGATCCACATACAATAACAGAGGTCCAATAAAGGATAGCAAAGACACAGGAATTAAAAGCTAAAAAGGCAAAAAAAGAGTCTTACTGGTAGGCCAGTGTTTTTATGATACAGAGGTTTGGGGCAGCTGCCAGACAACAGGAGTTTAAAAAAAGGCTCTTGAGCAAACAATAGCTTTATTGTGCAAGAGTGTAACAGTAGCTAGTTAAGAGAGAGGGAAGAAGAGAGACATTCTTTGAGGTAGACTGCAGCAATCCCAAAGAGATTAAGTCAGGGCAAATTTGAATCCAATCCTGAAGCAAAAAATGAGTCATAAGGAAGCTGATGAGTCGCTTGAACTTTATAAAAAAAGAACACATTCATACACAGCTGGCAGTCAGAAGTGATATTATCTTGAGAAGCAGAGCTTGAGAAAGCAAAAAAAAACTTCAGCAGCAAGAACACAAAGAGGGTAAGAGCCATTTTAGAATAGGCAGAGAGCAGGCAAGTTAAAGCAGGGTTGGTAAGTAAGGAGAAGAAAGCAAGGATTCAGGAGCATCAAACAGATTGGGGAAGTAGCATAGCTCTGCTAGTAGAACCCTTTGGCTCTGTCTATACTGCTAAATAAGTGAGGGCAAGAAGGTGACCCCTAAGCCAAGTAGCACAGACTTCCTCACATCTGTCTTGCAAAGGGCTTGTGCCTCCAACATCTGCTCTAGAGGGGCTGGTTGCAACATCCCATCTAAAGGAGGCTCGGTGAATAAGCCAGCAGCTAAGCAGAGCAGACAGCCAACAGTCCTGTGCTGCAGGTCATTCCCTGTCCCCCTCAGCTCCCCGACTTGTGCATCCACTCAGCAAGGTGGTTTGAATCAGCACAACTCAGGTGTGGGAGCCTGAGTTAAGAGCCTTTGTTTCACTGTTTAGCAGTATCAAATCCCAATTACTTTGTGATTTCAGATTTGGCCAACAGTCATGGCAGTCAGCTTTCTTAGCAGGGAAATAACAGACAAGAAGTATCACGCAAAGGCTGGGTTACTTTCTAGGCAACTTACTTGAGCTTGAGCTTGATTAGAACTTGAGATTGATTAGAAGCCATCACCACACAGGCATTAAAAGATTTTTACAGCCTAAGGCCAAATTCAGATCAGCTCTAAAACAGGATAAGTTGAGGCAGAGAGCACCTCGGCACTGAGGACCGTGAAGCCAGCCAGCTTTTGAAAAGGCAAGGACAGCACAAAGAGGAGAGGAAACATACCTTTGCTCTTGGAAAGACGCCACCACTACCCCTTTGGAAGAAGCCTTGCCCTTCCAGCACCATCATTGCGTATCTGGTTCCAATCAGCTCAGCAATGGTTGGTGATGGCCGCTTGGTAGGAAAGGGACAGTCCTATTGAAAGGCAGAAGTTAAGCATCAGAGAAAGCTGAAGGCAGCAGATACATGGGGAGGTCATCCTCAAAACGGGGTCCTAAAAGGCTCAGGAGCATTTGCCCCCAAAACTCAGTTTTGCCAGTGATGGGGAGTATCAGTTGACTCCTTGACAATACTAGCAGATAAACTGCTACAGGGGTTTTAGTGGTTGCTATAGTTCTCAAGCAGCTTCCTGACACCTCATTAGGGAAGGAGGCCCCTCCGTCACCACTGTAGTTAACACCATCGCCAGAGCCAGCCTCTGGGGAATTCTACCCTTTAGTACAGACCACAGCACAGATGGCACCCTGGCCCCTCCTAGGTACAGAATCCCTTTCCACAGCACAACACTCTCTTGCCTTCTCTTTCCCAAGACCCGCTGGCCCCATACAAACAGCAGCTCTGGTCAGGTGGTTGACTAGGAGAGACAACAGTGCTTTTATCCCCAGATGGGGAGCCCAACCCACTTGCATCCCCCACCACACTGCTGACTAGAGAGGTCACACAGACTTATGGTCAGTTTAGAAACTTGCCGGGGTGGGGCAGGGAGGGATGCAGAAGGAAAGGAGGCAAGGGCACAGCACACCTTGTCAGGGCAGAACTGGGCAAGGCCATGATTCAGAAGGCTGCGCAGAAGCGCACAAACCCCAGCACTGTTCCCACAACAGTCATTCAGAGCCTGATGACTTCAGTACGGCATACATTTAAAAGTCACTGATGCTATCTACATTTTGTCAACCACTTGTTCCCTTTACTGCAGCTTAAAGGATGTTCGTGAATTTATCAGAATCCAGAAAGAATGAGGGGAGATGGAGAAAGCAGGACAGTCCCACTGCCAACTAGTCTGCTTGAAGAAACCTTGACGGACACTTTCAAGTAATGCAGTGGTATTTTTCTCTTCTTTTATGAGGAACAACTTTTTATTTCATATCATTCAAACTGGGAAGCCTTCACAAGGACACTACAGCATCCAGTCTTCTTAAGCTGCCTCCAAGGAGAGAGTAATATCCCAACTTAAGATCAGTATACAATATGGCCCAAGATAGAAACCACAGAACATGCTTACAACTTGCATGAGGATCAAGGTGCAAGCTCTGGTCATTACCAGATGTATCAGACTGGGCTTGCTAGCTGACATACCGGACTTAGAAGTTCCTTGCTTTGAAGGCCCCTCTCTAAAGATTTGGACCTTCTTCTGTAAGGAGGCAGCAGCTGTTGGCCAGCATTCAGGAAACCATTAGGTTTAATGTCTCCTAGTGCGGGTGCACTTGTGGAAGGGTACGTGCCATTTGCAGTGAGACCTGGATAGGAAGAGAGAGTTTTAGGGTGCAGAAAAACCAACTGGCAGCTTCTAAGTAATCACCCCAAAAGATGAACACTCGGGAGCACTACACTGCCTTCTGAAGGCAGCAGCAAGGCTTCCATCTCTCCCCCTCAACCCCCATCAGCTCAGATCACAAAAAGCAGAGGTTACAGGTATCATGCTTGTCTGTAGGCAGTGATGAGGCTTCATTAGCACCATTCAGTTTAATAAAATCAAGGAGTGCACTTTGTACTTGAACATTTAAAAAGCCAATTTAGCTTTTACTGCAAATTCCAGTTAGGCCTTTGGGGACAGGCTATCGTTGTTTTGAAGCTGCTGGAGCTACACAAGCTTCAGTCAACTGCCGAGGAATAGGTTTTTTAAGGGCATCTCCCCAGACTCATTACTTAGCATTGGAGCTTCTCCTGTAAAGTGTCTTCAGGTGATCAGAGAGAAAGCATACAGCGAGCCCAACCTAAGGTTCTGGGAACCCAGCAGGCCACTGACCGTACTTTGTCACCTGGTTTAGGTGTGCAGGAGACTGACCTGTGTTCTTGTGGGATAATACTGATGTCCTGGTTGAGGCAAGCCAGGTGCTGGAAGGCAACTTGGGAGTGGTTTCCTGTAGACCAGAGGACAGGATATTCTTAAGCTGCACACAAGAGACACGAAGCCCACTGCCTCAGAAGTGCTGCTGCTAAACAAAACCCAGGATACCCACGACTGATCAGTTATGTTCAAGGCTCAGCCAAAAGTGGAGCAGAGAGAGAAATCAATGTGGTACATTTAGCAACTTTATATTCCAAGAGGCAATAGCAAGTTAATTCCCCCACACAAGCAGGACGCTCCAGCTAGTTAGTGAAATTTCAAATTAATCTGTTCTCTCTCTCACCCAGGTCCAATGCAGATACTAGTCCCAAAGTTTCATCTGTTCAGGAGCCAACTTCACAAAATCCTCCCTATACAACTCTCAGGGTAAATTGAAACCATTTTCTTTGCCCCAGCTCACATGCAGCAACACTGGACAACAGTTCAAGAGACTGTGCCCCACTAACCCAACTCAAACCCAATGCTGTATCTCAACAGTATTGTTTGTAGCTTGTCTAGAAAACAAATTTGATTATATTAGTCTCCATAGGAAGGTCCTTCTAGTTCAGCATTAATACATCAACCACAGGGTTCTCAAACACTGAGCATTACTACAAATAGCACAGAATTGTGCAAATATAGCTAAAATTTTCTGCTTTTATTAATTCATATCCGTTTTCTTCAGTTAAGCAACTGCATTTCAGACAGAAATGTTTACAGAAAACAGATTCCTGTTTGTATGCCAGCGCATCTGTGCTAGACACGATGTGTTAGGGCTTAGTTCTGTTCCACGGAATTTCTGAAAACGCTAAGACTGAATCCCAGAACCAAGCAGTCAAGCTTTTCATGATCAAGCCAGGAGTTAAAGAACCTGAAGACTATGTATCATGGTTTATTGAAGAACGGTGCTCCCAAAATTGCTCCACAGGCAGAAGACTGGGAATTCACCAGTGAGTTGCTTCCTGCAAATAAATCATTACGTTTTCCTTCCACAAGCTCACATACCACATGAAATGCAAATACATCAATACATCTACAATCAAATGCCTCACAGTGAGGTAAGAGTGGGAATAGTTCTGGCCCATATTGGCCAAACTCCTACGCATATTAAAACTCCTGCAGGATCTAGTTTTAAGAGACCAGAGCAGACCTTGGTTCTATAGGCTGCAGTCATGCCACGAAAAGAAGTGTTTAAATATGGTATGAGCTTCTGTAGTGGAAAGGACTTCAGTGAACCTAATAGTACCACATCCGTTCACTTCTGACACACAAGATTGCCCACACTAGGATTTGAACCCGACGTTCCAGACTATGTGTGTGTGCAGATGTTATGCCTGAATTACTTGTGCCTCTCCAGAGTCCTTTCATTCAAAACCTTACCTGAACTCCTGGTCCCAGCTGCTGTGTTGTAGTGTTGACAATTTTAAGCTCACTACTGGCATCTTGGAGAGTTAAGAAACTATTGCTTGGAGATTTCAGGGCAACATCTGGTGTCACAAGCATTTCTGCAGGGGAGAGGGGGAACAAAAAACCCCATACACACAGACGAGATAAGATATTGTGCTGTGACAAGAAAATGACAAATTTGATACCTGCACATCAGAATGAGATTTGGCTAGACTTTGTCCTGGCAGTTACATAATCGTTCAGTTTTAGGTGATGGTCAAAATCCTGTTCTCTCACTTAGTAGACAGACAAATTTGAACATCCATCCAAAAAAAGGGTAAATTGAAACATCTTTTCATTAGGGGAACATAATGAAATTCAACAGGAGCAAGTGCAAGGTCCTGCCCCTGGGGAGGAACAGCCCCAGGCACCAGCACAGGCTGGGGCTGCCCTGCTGGGAAGCGGCTCTGCTGAGAAGGCCCTGGCAGTGCTGGTGGGCAGCCAGTGCCCCTGAGCCAGCGCTGGGCCCTCGGGGCCAAGAAGGGCAGCGGTGTCCGGGGCTGCATGAACAGGAGTGCGGGCAGCAGGGCGAGGGAGGCCATCCTGCCCCTCTGCTCTGCCCTGGGGAGGCCGCAGCTGGAGTGCTGTGTCCAGTGCTGGGCCCCCAGTGCCAGAAGGACAGGGAGCTGCTGGAGCAAGGCCAGCGCAGAGCCACAAGGATGCTCAGGGGACTGGAGCATCTCCCTGGTGAGCAAAGGCTGAGAGACCTGGGCTTGTTCAGCCTGGAGAAGAGAAGGCTGAGGGGGATCTCATCAGCGCTTATCAGTATCTGAAGGGCGGGTGTCAGGAGGGTGGGACTGGGCTCTTCTCAGCGGTGCCCCATGACAGGACAAGGGGCAACGGGCACAAGCTGGAACACGGGAAGTTCCACTGAAATCTGAGGCAAACCCCCTTTGCTGTGCGGGTGCCAGAGCAGCGGCCCAGGCTGCCCAGAGAGGCTGTGGAGTCTCCTTCCCTGGAGCCATTCACACCCCGCCTGGACGCGGTCCTGTGCCCCTGCTCTGGGTGTGCTGCTCACGCAGGGGGCTGGACGAGATGATCTCTCGAGGTCCCTTCCAACCCCCACCGCTCTGTGATTCTGTGATCTTTTGAACCTTAATAAGCCACAGATTTTCTAGAAAGAACTATGCTCATGCCATACCACCTCTCTCACACAAAATGTGCATTCCTACCTCCCATGCATTATACATGCTATGGAAAAGTGGGCTTTCATTTCAAAGGCCATCCATTACTTTTAGTCAACACTGACTTCACTTGCACACTTCATAGGTCACTTTGTAGCAGACACCTTTGGGCCTGCTCCCATTTTTCCCTGCTGATGATGATCGAAGCTTCTGTGGTCGTTTCATTTCTGCCATGAGCTGTCCATGCCAGCTGGACTCCCATGGTGCACAGTCTTTCAGCTTCCTCTCCGGCACCTGCAGGCAAAGCATAGCACCAGAAAGAGCCAGTGGCTAGAGCAAGGAGGCCAGTGGTAACAGAACTACTCCTTCAGCAATGGCACTGTTTTACAAGTGCCTCTCACTCAAGATGGCACTGGGGCCTGCACACGAGACACACAGGAGAGAACCTTGAGATAATGCATAGTAGAATACTTTAGCAACTCTCAAATTTGAAACTGAGAACTCCAGGAGTACTTTCAGGACCACAAAATTTCTAACGGGAAGCAGCAGCAGAGGAAGTAGGGGGATTGATCTTCTTCCTCTTATGAAGATGTCACCTCCCGTTTTCCTAACCCCATGTTTTGGCAGGAGGGTCTGCCCAGAAGTTAAGTATGGTTAATATATCCCCCTCCCAAATCCAAACCAGTAGCTAAGACATTAGCTCTATATTCCTAGAAACTGTCCTGTCAACTCCAGAATCATCTTGTTTTGTTATTGTTAGATGCAGCACCAGGTCACCTACAGGCTTTAGATGAGGCTTGGGAGCAGCTACATCAACTTTGGGGCTCCTGTGTTCTTGCTTGATGATCACCTGAAAGAGCAGAAATAGTTAAGCAATAGTTCTTTCTCTGCTCCTGGGACACCCTCCCATTCAGCGGCACAGTGAATGACTCAGGTCAGGATTTGGGAATGCGTAACAAAACTGAGTTGGGAAGTGTAAAATCATAAGGTTTACTTAGGTGGGGTTTTGGTGGAGACAGATTTGCCTGTGGCAAACTAGAGGCACTCAGAAGTGCTGCACAGTCCTTTGAGGCTTGCACGAGCAGCCCCAGCAGCTCATGAACTGCTCCGAGAAGTCACTGGAAAACGTACTCTGATTTTAATGTCAGGAGTGATCCTGACAAGCACCATGGTCACATCATATTCATCAGTGAGAACTCAGCTCCAGGAAGAAGTGTAATTGAATGGGTTAATATGACTGTAATAAGAACTGTAGCAGCAGGCAGCTGTATGCATAAGCTAGAGTCCCAGAGACTGGCTTACAGCCCTACATAAACCAGGAACAATAACAAGATAGAATTGCAGGGCAGGGATTCATGAGGGCTGACTGTCACTCTCATCAAGACCTGTGCTTGCTGCATAGGGGGGAACTGACAAAAAAGTCAAGTTGCACATGCATGCCTTGTTCACTCATTCTTACTTTGAGGCTGTGCCATTTACTTTCCCTGCATGTACAGCTTCAGAACACGTAGGAGTGCAGGTAGAACAACACTACAGCTTCCCACACTAGCTGTGCTTTCATTCATTTTCAAATTAGACCACTGTTTGCTAGAGAAGCTCTAAAATAGCTTTGCAGATGGGGAAATCCTTGTTTAAGAGCCTTCACAAAGACCTCAGCAGTAGCACTCTGTGCTTTCTTCTAGCATTTCTGACTACTCCCTTCAAACATGTTTGTGCTTCTTGTCAACCACAGAAAAAAAAAATTAAAATAAAATCAAGACCCAGTTCATCCTGCCACCTTGAGTTACTGTTCTGTACTGCACAGTGCGTTGATACACAGTACGTTGCAAGAAACACAAGTAGTCACGATGTATTGTCTCCTTTCCACTACTATTAATTTATATATCAATCAAGATTATCATCTCCAGAGAAATGTCATAGCCTTAGTTGAAGGCTGGAGCCACAGTCAAGATAAACAAGAGCTGGGGTTTTACAGAGGTACATGGTGTAGCTAAAGCTTTTAAGCCCCCTGCACTCTAGCAGCACCAACAAAGAGAAAAAAAAAAGCTGATGTGTAATGTGGTATGCAAAGTTTTTACTTTTTAAAATATCACTCTTTATTACAAGTAGAGTCGTGTCTCATCTTCTGCCAAGACGTCTGTTTGCAAAGCACGCCAATGCCACAAAGCCTTATGCCAATGTTTTAGATCTGCTCATCATTCCCAGCTCAAGCTGCAGCAAGCGAACAGCATCGCAAGCCTTTAGAGACACCCCAGACGTTTTTGTATCTGGTCATCTTCACCAACCATCCACGCTGCTGGAAACCCCTACCACTTGAGTCAGCACAGCAGCTGCCCCTGGAAGGGGCTCAGCTTTTTTTACCCTGGCTAAACTCCTGCAGTAGCTCATGTACGCTGCCCAGAGGCCTCTGCCCGAGGCTGAGCAAAGGCCTTGCTCAAACATGCTTCCGCACTTGCACACATCCCACAACATCCAGGAAGGCAAGGAAACTAGTAAGAGATGCCAGGCACAGCTCAGCTCAAGCAGCCTGGGAGGACACAAGTGCCCAAGGTGGAAAGGATAAGCAGGCAAGGGTCTGTTTCATAACACTCTTGTGTGCAAGGCAGTATAGTTGCTCCAGGGAAGGGAGTGGCTGACCCCTGGAGGGAGAAAAAGTTTACCATCCAGCTTCATGAAAGCGTGGCTACCCCTGACTTAAAAAGTTACTGGAAATGAGGCACTTGGGTGGACAAACAGGGTGATCTAATATTGAGCTGCAGCTGAGAGGGACACCCAGACACTTCTGGACTTGGAAGTACCTTCCAGAAAGACAGGCTTTTGGAGAAGAGGTCTCAAGAAATACTGCTTAAAAATGAGGTAGAGCAGGTGGTTTCAAAGTTGACCATTGGCTGTAGCCACTCACCTTCCGAAGGGTGTACCTCTTGTGCCGAATATCATCAAAAAGTAATTCACAGGGAGAGCGGATACATTCCTTTGGAGGTGTGTGACGCTGTGGTCGCTCAGTGGCCTTGCGCAGCCTCACACCATTCTGTAGTTCACGGATGATGTTGGGCCACAGGGATGCCTCGGAGAAACCAGTGAGGGCCAAGTCAACAGCTGGCTAGAACACACGGAGCAGCATCCCCTCCCTCCATGTAATAGGGCACGCTTAGCAACTGAAGTAATCCAGAAACACAGAAGTATGTCCTTAACACCCCCTTCAACTCACTTCCATATCAGGACACAGTACCAGAGCAGAGAATTGCTTCTCTTTGCAGAAGTTAATTTACAACAAGGGAGCTGGGAGCTGGCTCACGGCTCATTCCCAAATTTTATCATTAACTTTATGAACATATTTCAGCAAAATACAGCTTCTGCTGCCAGTTAGCAACCCATTTTCTTGAACATCTATTTCCTGCAAGTGCTCCGGGTGCCAGAGTTTTTTCATATTATTGGATCCTAGGAATCACTAGGAATGAAATCCCAAATCTTACCATTAAAATCCTCTGAACTTTCAGAAACCAAGGGTTGAAGGGCCCACAGACAAAAGAGGAGGACAAAGGGGAAGGGATCTCATACTTCAACCTTCACAGCAGCATATGTTAGCAGTTTCAGCCCAGAGACACAAGCTGATAACTCTGACATCTGCTCATCCTGTTCCTGTATTAATATCTGAGGATGCTCAGGCATGCAGTATAACCCAACAAAAGTTAAAGACAGAAAAAAAAAAAAAAATCAACTCAATAGCGTGTTTAGACAACACTGTAATGGAAGTGCTAAGTCAACAGCTTATCTGGGTCCCAACGGCAAATTGAGTAAAAACAAGTGATTGTATTATAAACAGTGAAAGGGAAGCAAAACATTTTAGAAAACCGCCTCAGAACAAAGTTTCTGACTTGGACACCTCTCCCTTTTCCACTTACAGTGGAAAGTGGAAGTATCTTCTTTCAACTTATCCCTTCAGATATCTTGGTATAATATCAGAAGAGTTTTATGTAAGCTCTGACTGATGGCTGCCTTCAGGGAGACAGAATTTTTTTTGTTGGATTGTTTTAGCCCGGCTCTGGTACAGTCATACCTCAACTCCAGAGAGCTAGAGCTGTCAAAGAGTGACCATATACTAGCTATATTTCATAGGCTATATTTATTATTGTGTAGGAGAACACACAAAAGTCTCTGGGCAAACTGATCAGTATTGGAGACCTTTGAAATAGCTTATCCTGAGGCAATTGCACTTTCCAGAGTTGTATTTCACATGGTGACACAACTGGACTGAAAGATATGACCTGAAGAGAGACTTCTGTACTGTAATATTGCCACATTGGTTTCAGGACAAGAATTGCCTTCAGCTGGCCGTTTCAGAGCAACTTGTAGACCCAAACATTTTTCAGATGTAGGTGACATCATTATCACTCATACTTTTCTCTCCCTACTGACTGCAATTATTCGCTTTGGGCCATCCCACGTATTGTCAAACGCCACATAAACTTCCCACACCCGTGCAATACAACACAAAACGCTCTAACACTCCAAACCCATTGCATTCAGTTCAACCGATGAGTGGTACGAGAGCTGTGTTCCTAAGAGGTCTCACTGCTTAGATTTCAAGGTGAAGATTGTCTTGTGACACGCACAGCTAAGCTCTGCTGAAACTGTACAACCCCGCACGCTATCAGGCTACGGCCTGTGTTTCAGAAGGCCTGTTTCATAGCAGTCAACATGAAAAAGTGTGGTCCGTAGAGAGCGTTAGCTGCTTGGCACCACTCAAGGCATCAGCGCTAATCTGTGGGATCCCAGTGAAGCTGGCATCCTGGTTATTTTAAACTCAAGAGTTTGTCAGAGCGATGCAATCAACTGGTGCTTAGAGACTTGGAAACTAGAGGCAGAGGATTTGCAACAGACATCCTGCTTTTGGAATTCATGTCTCCTGAAGGAGCAGAGGCCAAATACACTGGCCTTCAGGCCACACGGCAAAGCCCATGTATTTATTCATCTATTCCCTGCAGAAAAAGAGCTATAGCAGTTGATGAGTTTGTGGTTTGAGATGGCTTGCCAGTTTATTTTAATAGATCACAAAATTGAGAATATGCCCAAACACACATTTCACAAACATTTTCATACGAATAGTTTGAGCACGCTTCAAAGCAAGTGCTATTTAGACAAAGGGAGTGAGTCCACAAGTCTCTCGGGGCTTGCCGTTTGTCTCCACAGACTCCAGACTACAGTGCATTTGTTTATGCTGGGCAGAGCTCCAGCCAGAAAAGCTATTTGTTTCTGACTGAGCCCTGACTGTGTAGGGCCTTGAAAAGAACAAAATAAGTTGCTTTCTCTGCCCCAAACACACAGGCCAAGATCTATGGAAGGACAGAATGCAAAGACAAGAAAGGGGGCGAGTAGAAGGTAGGAGCTACATCTCCAACCTCGCTCTCCTTCACCCCTTTGTTTGAGCTGCTGGAGCTGCACAACCACAAAGATGGGCAGAGCTACTGGCCTTCAGTCCCCTCCAGTGCTGAACCAGCACAGACCCCACATAGTAAGAGTGAACTAGTCCACCCTAGTACTACCACCAAGAGAACAGTTTTCTAGTTTTCAGTCCAGCTACAAGAAAGGAACAGACTGCTTTTGGCAAGTGTCAGTTCCTGCCAAGTGCTGGAGTTTGGGGTTCATTTGCAGGAAGAAACAGCCTGAATAACTACTTGTGGACATTTACTCCAAAGACTGCCTCCAACTTCGTTTTTAGAAGTGGTTTAAGTTGAACCACAAAGACAATCTTTTTGTCAAATAAATGTCCATATGAGGTTAACACACAAAACAGTTTAACTTCAAGTTCACTCCCCAGTTTGTTTTGCAGACAAGTCTTTAACTACATGAGCTCTTGAACAACCTAAGAAGTTTCATTTGTGTTCAAGCTCTACTTTTCATAGAAGAGTCAATGGAAAGCCTCAGAGAGCCAAGGTAGACAAAAAACCCAACCCCCTCTCTCCCCCCAAAGGAATTAAATCCCTTACCCAGTGTTTTTCTGTCTTCTGAAGGGGATTTTCCACCAAATCTTCCACATCCATTTTTCTCAGACTCTGAGAAGCAAGCACATGAGGTCATTACCTTGCACTGTTCAGTGATTTCCTGTCTATCCAGTATAAATTACTAATGTTAATCTGAAAAGCCTAGAAGCCCCAAACACCCAAACTTTCATAAGCTACAATAAATTACTAATACGGTGCAGAGACAGTAGCCTTTCACATTGTGAAAGTGGACCTCCAGCTAGGTACTCCATTTCTAGTGCAATGGGAAGGCTACTGCAGAACTAGGCGAGTGCGTGAAGGTAGAGGGAAGAGCAGCTAAGGGGTGATCCCAAATGTACCTCTTTGGAGGTCTGGATGATGGTCACAAGCTTCTGAAGTTCCATATATTCGGTAAACAGACTCCTACAAGTCATTTCATAATGGCTGGTAGCCTCAGAAGGCCTGGACAAGTGCTCCTCACAGGTCTGAAAGAAGTGCAGCTATTTAAAAGAGATCTTTAAATGAAAAAAAAACATGGTAGGATGGAATAAACCAAGATTCAGTTTTCTCAATCCGTGATTAAAAAAAACACATCTTCCTCACGGCCCCTTTGTATCTTTTTTTTTCCCTTTTCTATTGCAGATGCAAAGGAATAAAGAAGCAAGGTGTCCAATCTTGTATGTACAATAATGTAAGTAGCTGTGTAATTTATAGATCTTGCTCTCCATCAGGTGTCCTTTGAAATAAGTACCTGGAAGGGGAAGCCTCCAGTGCAGACAAAGCACAAAAAACCACAGCAGGTGGAGTCACTTGCCCTATTCTTTTCTCCTGCCCTGATCAGGCTGAGGAATGGGAATTTGTCACACCTTTAAATTATGGTTGAGAGGAAAACATTTGTCTGAGTTGAGACATTCAAATCCCAGCCCTTGCAGAAACTGAATATTATGCAGAAGTGACTTTTTTTCAATATCCACAGTCTTACAAGTATTAAATTTGGAGACTATGTACAGAAGGACTTTGTAGACACAGCTGCGTGAGAGCCATGCTCATGCTTCCTTCTTAATTCTTTTCCATAGGCGCTTGCATGCGCCTAAGATGGTTTTGCCTTTTCCCTCTGATGGGAAAGCCACGTGCTCCCTCTATGTCCCCCAACAAGCTACCCAGCTTTTTTCCCGGAAATGGTCTTGCCCCTTGATTAACAGCATTGTTCCATCAACTCCTCTAAAGCTGCTGCATTTACTAAGTGGGAAGAAGGAAACCTTGATAACATCCTGCAGGGTGACTGCTGGCTTCGTTGCCTCATCGTCCAGTTTCAACATGAGGCACAGCATTTTCTCCAAAGGATCACTGAGTTCGCGCTCCACTTGGCTGTCGATTCCCCAGTCCAGGGCTTCATAGATCACCACTCCCAAGTACTCCAACAGCTGCAGACAGACCAAGGGAGCAGGGCAGCACAAAGCCTTGTGGAGAACTTCACAGCTCTCCCTTGCCAGCCATGCGCATACCTTCCACTGCCCCTCAGGGATGAGCACATATCTCAGGACAAGAAGGGCCCAAAAAGGCAGCTAGATGCTCATCGGGTAGCCTGAGATACTCCCCAAATAAGCTGTTTTAAGATATTTTTTTTTAAATGGCCTTATTTAGCACCTCTAAGTTATCTGTTATTAAGAAAAAAGACTGTGGGCTATTCCACAGCAGGCAGCATCTGTGCACATTGTTTCCCAGTCAGCCCTAGCATTTTTTGTTTTCCAGATTGCAGGGGACAGAGGCACTCTCACAGGGCACGGCAAATTTAAGTAACTTGATAGTTTCCAAAGACACCTGCATCTCCTGAGCTGGCCTTCTACTACGGCAGGATAGTACTGCTGCTACTGCACACATAACAGAGGTGAAGACACAGACTTACCTTGTCCTCTGACTGCTGAATGCTGCCAACATCTGAAAGGGAAAAAGGAGGGGAGGGGGAGAAAGATAACTGCATAGGCATTGATAAACAGCTTTTAGAATCCCTGTCCAGAGAGAAAACCAGGAAGAATTCTTGGTAATAAGGAAACAAACCCCTCTGACTAAGGTCAGTCCCACCTGGGGAAAGTAGGCCTGTATTTGGAGACTCCTAGAAAACAACACAGGATTCTCTTCTTATTGTGAACATTAGCCCCAAACTAACTGCTGCTGGGTACTTTTTTTGTTTGCTAGTAGATATCTAACCACAAGGAAGGCACTGGATCTTTGTCTTCATTCTTTATTACCCGCTCTTGTCCCTGAAGAGTCAGCTTAGCATTAACCGCTGCAGCAGTGCAACCAAGTGGAGCATAAGACAAGTTTGTTGCCACTTGCTGGCTGCACATAGTGACACAAAAGGGAAACTGTCAATCGTGGATCTGTCATGAGAGTTACTATAACAAAGGAACCATATATTGGAAGATGAACAGAGCAGGACATATAATAATAAAGCCTCAGACTATTTATTTCAAATAACATCAGTGGTAACAAATTTTCATCCCAGCTATTCCCTAGAACCAACTATTAGAAAAATCAGTGGGTCGTATGTCTGTGTTACCACTCATCTACAGTCCTTTGAAATGAAGCGTAGGCAGCAGAATAACTTAATGACAACATACAGGGAGAGGATGGGGGTTGGGTGGGGAAAAGCAGGAAGAAAAAAACTTCCCCACTTTGTCCCCACGTTTCAGCCTGTTATAGGAAGAGCCCTTGGCATCCACAGCTACCTGTGCTCTTACCAGACTTGTGGTACACCTTGAAGGAAGCAGTACCATCAGCATGGATAAAGATGCTTCCAGGACCTTTTATGAATACAGAATGGAGCGGTGGGCACAGCCCCTGAGCCAATTGCTCCATTTTAAGGCAACACTGAAAGCAGAGAGCCCAGGCTTGCTCCTCGCTTATAGGATGTTCAAAACACCTCAGAACGTCAGCCAGTGAAACCTTTGTGATCCTCTGCTCACACCGTGGAGGCTCCATTTTCACCTTTACCTCTCATCTCCACTCTTAACCCAGGAAGCTCAACACCCAGCTTGCCAGGGCAGGCAAGTGCTCATAGTAGCCTTTTATCAGTTCTGCCTCCTTGTTTGCTCTCACCTCTCTTCCTTACAGGTGTGATCATTAATGCCAATTTTGCTCTATCTTTTTAAAGGGATGCCACTTTACAGAATCACAGAATGGTAGGGGTTGGAAGGGCCCATGAGAGATCACCTTGTCCAGCCCCCCTGCGTGAGCAGCACCCCCAGAGCAGGGGGCACAGGACCGCGTCCAGGCGGGGTGGGAATGGCTCCAGGGAAGGAGACTCCACAGCCTCTCTGGGCAGCCTGGGCCGCTGCTCTGGCACCCCCACAGCAAAGGGGTTTTGCCTCAGATTTCAGTGGAACTTCCCGTGTTCCAGCTTGTGCCCGTTGCCCCTTGTCCTGTCGTCGGGCACCGCTGAGAAGAGCCCAGTCCCACCCTCCTGACACCCGCCCTTCAGATACTGATAAACGTTTCATCTGCATTTGTATGAGACTCCTTGAAAGAAAACAGAAAGCATACAACAAAATGGAATCTAAAGAGAAGACTGTATAAAAGTCATGCTCAATAGAACTCCATTGTTTCTAACAAAGATATTAATTGGGATACCAGTGTTGGCAGGTAAGAAAAGAGTACATTCAACTTCAGGCAGAGAGGGAAGGAGGCAGGAAACAACGTGTTATACTCAAGGGAGAAGAACTTGCAGAAGACCACAAAAAATCAATCCATTTGCTGGGAAACTATTCTGGGAGTGCTAATCCATCCGTCAGCTCCACACAGGGCACCTGCATCCACCACAGGCCCCGCTCCTGCCTGGCCTCGAGCCTTGCCCCTGCCGCAGCAAACCCCAACAGCCTGCGGCGGGCGGGCGGGCGCCCAGCGCAAGGTGCTACTGGTGTGAAGTTACCCAGCTTTTATTGCACTTCGGGCTCTGCGTGTGTGCCTGACGGGGACGGTGGCACAGCTTGCGATGGGGGTCATCCCCCGGAGAACGCTGCTGCGGCGCAGGGCACCTCGGCTGCCGCGCCGGCTCTGCCAGCCCAGGCTCCCGAGGCAGGCACTGCGGAACGGTGGTGCTTAAAACCCGTGAGTAACACTCGTACTTCCATCCCTCCTCGCGGCCGGCGCCTGGGGAGGGCAGCGCGGCGGTGCCAGGCCGCGGGCCTCGCAGAGGCGCCAGGCCGGCGTGCCTCGGCGGGACCGCAGCGTGCGGCGGGGGCGGCTGGGCTGGGCTGC
>VZTV01091556.1:0-12147 GCA_013400875.1 Anhinga rufa | reverse complement strand
CCCCCCGGCCCCTGGGGGGCCCTGGGAGCGGCGCTTCGTGCCCGGAGCGTTGTGCGAGAAGTGTCCTGGAGCAGGGGCGGTTTTGTCGCCTGTAGGCCTCCTCACGGGCTCGTTCGGTGGGGTTCCCGGCTCTGCGCAGGCAGTGCAATCCCCGCTTTCCAGCCCTGTGGAACCAGTGCTCGGTCTCTTATGCTCACGCCGAGACCTGAAGTAGGTGCAGTTACATACCTGTGAATATATGAGTAATACAGGAATTGTAATAATAAGAGGGGGGGGAGAATAATCCAGGGCTACTCTACCAGGCACTTTCTGCTTTAAGATGAAAAGTGAACTCCTTACCAGTTTTCCAGTAAAGAGATTGTCAGTACCTTCAAATAACTGTTTTAAAATACAACAGGAGTTGTTCTTACCTTCTTGATTCATTTATGCAGCTTCATTCACAGGAAGCTCCACTTAAATCTGAGGCAAAACCCCTTTGCTGTGCGGGTGCCAGAGCAGCAGCCCAGGCTGCCCAGAGAGGCTGTGGAGTCTCCTTCCCTGGAGCCATTCACACCCCGCCTGGGCGCGGTCCTGTGCCCCTGCTCTGGGGGTGCTGCTCACGCAGGGGCTGGACGGGGGGAGCTCCAGAGGCCCCTTCCAACCCCCACCGTTCTGTGATTCTGTTCTTGAAAGCCAATACCAAAGGCCATTGTACGCAGCAGGGGAAACCGTGCAGCGCCAATTAACAATGGCCTACCCTGGCCCTTAATTCCATATTCACGGTAGTGTGATAAAGGGATCTTTTTCATCATAGTGCAGATATAGGTACATACCAGAACATTCTGTCGTGCAAATCTGCAATTTACGCGGTTAAACTGCTATGGGGAAGGTGTCATCATACACAGTGACAGTTCTTAGACCAAGGCATTCCTATCTCTCAAAATACTAGTCAAAGGAATTTTATTTTTTTTCTAGGTAGAACAATGCTTGAAGCGCCTATGGAAAATGAACTTGGTGGGCTGCATTGAAACTCTGGCAGAACTGATTCCTAGGTAAGTGTCATGATCCCATATATTATACTACCCGTTAACTCAGTCTGCAGAGCTAAAGAGGGGGAATTATAATCATGTCCTCATCCTTGTATCAACACAGGAAAAATACATCCGAAGCCCATGCAGAGTGCTTAGTTCCCAGCCAGCCTATGCTGGAAACAGTGGCTCTGAAGGTATTGGGAGGTTGCAAGCTCATATTACGTCTACTGGACTGTTGCTGTAAAGCTTTTCTGTATCCTTTTTTCACCATGAAAACATTCTTACAGTTCACCAGCAGCACCTCATGAGACCAAAACTAGGTCTGCTGTAGGCCCTGCATTGCTGATGGACTCAACTGTGTAATTTATGTGTGGAACTTGAAGTTTCTTTGACAGCCAAACATCTTATTTTCAAGTTATTATGTAGGAACCTCAGGCTGTTGACTGGCTGCTGTTCCGGCCTCGAGCAACCCAAAGTTTGGATACTCATCTCCCAAATTATCCAGGATATTGCCTCGTGAGTTGCCTCTAGTTGGTGTGTTCAGCAAGTCTCATTACATGCTGTTTATTTTTTATCCTTAACTGGTGTAATCTTCAGCTTGTCCGTTAAACATCTCTGCTCGGAAGAATTCATACTTTTGAACACTGTGGCTTCGGGGTTGTTGAGCCGGCTATGGTTTGTGTATTCAAGAGTCTGTCTTGTTTGTTGTCTGTCTGACATGCCTGTCAGGGAGAAGGGCTTGTAATTAGGCCTTGCTGCTGACTGAGCTTTATTCAGTTGGGAGGAGGAGGAGGGGTGTCCTTCCATCCTTTTGGACTTGATTCTAGCACCTGAAGAGTTGTATAAGTGGAGAGAGACTTCTTACATGCTATTATGGAAGGCTTTGTTCTTGGTTCATAGCAAACTTTATGTAGCCCTAATAAAATCACAGTGTTAATGCCAGACTGGCACAAACACTGGCATCTGGTACTCCTTGCAGCAAGCAGTAAGTCCTGCCTTATGCTGAAATGGAAAGCCTGGGATAAAGTTGCTCTGTAATACTGTTGAGTTTTCCAGGGAAATCAGTGTTCCGGTCTCTCTCAGTACGAGAAAGTAACTGTTGTCTGAAGAGGAAGGAGTAACAGTATTGTGTAGAAGAAATCAGTAGAACAAGTCTTTGGCACAAGAAATATGTCTCCCCAGTAAATGTAGAGCAGGCAATTGTAAGGCATCAGTTCTAGCACCATTGTCCTGAGTTGGTGCAGGTTGCTTTTGGGGGAAGACCTCATGTCAAATGACTTGGATGTGACCTGAGAACCTGATGAGTCCCAGGTGTGGCACTCAGCAAAGCACTAGGGAAGCAGAGGGGCTCCTGATCAGGGATTTACTAGTCAAGTCACTCCTACATTCGGATCTTGAAGTTTCTTAAAGCTCAGAGTAATATTAAGGAAAGCGTGTGATGGAGTGTAAAAAGGTAAGCTTGTATTGAGGGGAAATAGGGAAAGGGCAGCTGGGAATCTCTTCCATCAGCTCTTCCGCTTGAGCTGAAGGTAGTTGTCCTGTGAGCACAACTTTTTGCTAGAGGAGGCTCTATCCTTTTCTGTCTTCTCTCTTCAGGATTCAGTACAGGTGTGTATTGCAGAACCTCATGTCCTTGTACAGCATGTTGTCGACAACACTTCATCTGGTATCTGAGACCCAACAGAGGCCTTATATCAAGGGGTTTACCTTCCCTTCTGATATCAGTCAATTCCTTGGAGTTAACGTTTCTTCTGAGGTGAAGAAGCAAAAGGCTAGAATGCTTACAGCAAAGAAACCTATCAGCTGGCTGAAGAAGCTCATCCGAACAATGCCAGAGGCAGTGTCAGAGCTTGGGAAAAAGAGAAATTTTGCAACCTGCACAAGAGCTGTGAAAAACCGTAGCATCCCATTCCCTGCAGACATCGGAGAGCCAGTTCTGGTGTCCAGAGCCAGCAGAGGTAAAGCCTCATGCCACAGTGCTACTGGTTTCTGACATCTCGGAGACTGAGTGCAAATTCTGTCCAACAGAGCCAAGCACTTCTACTCCCCACAGAGTGCGGTTCTAGTACAAACTCCCCTCCTGTCCTTGGAAGAGGAGGAGAATCCTGCATGTACCCTTGCCTGTATAAAGCTGTGGATAATGTCAGTACTGGGGGGGTTGTTTTTTTTTGGGTTTGTTTTTTTTTTTTTTTGGTTTTTGGTTTTTTTGTTAAACCTGATACAGCCTGGAGAGAAGCAGGTAATGAATGCAGCATACTGGTCCTGTAAACAGTTTTGTATTTTCCTGCTTCTGCATAGATGGGGCCCAAGGATAGTGAGGGAAGCTAAGAGCACTGTGTGCAGTCCATACAGGAGTAGATAAGGCTGTAAGTACAGGATGCAAGTATCCTGTGCCTGCTGGTTCTGGGCTGTGCCCAAGTCTTTCCCTGCAGTCAGGGCTACGGCCAGTGACTGCAGGCATCCAGGTGTTTGCATGAAGCTTTTACCCATTAAGTTATCCTTGGCAGCCCTCTGTAAATCTCTGCATCCTCTTCATCCCTTGCCAGCTGCCATGCGAGATGAGCATAGTCCCCTTGAGTTTGCCTGGAAATGCTGAGTACAGGTGTGAGCCTGCTGAGACGGCAAGAGTTCTGAGAGCTCAGCAGGGCAAAGCACTGCCGTGCCTCTCTGCAAAGACTTAAAACTGTCTTTATGTCATAATGGGAACTCTCCTCTCTCTTTGTAGGGAAGCACCTGGCGTTTGATGTGAAGAGCTTACTTAGACCATCCAGACCTCCAACACAAGAGGTTCGTATGGTACCATTTTACACGATTATGGTTTTTTAACTTTAAAGGCCCTAACACTCAAAACACGTTAGTCCTAATTGAAAACGTCCCCTTTTCCCTGCCTTATTTTTGCTTGTCTAACAACCCAAGTTAGTGTGGAAGCTTTGCACTGAAAAGCACTACTAATTTCTGCTTAGGAATTTGAGCATTTGTTGGTATGTCAAGTGAAATGACCAGAGAGCAAGTCACTAGTAGACAGGAATACAAATTCTAATTATCTGCCTCTTTTTGTATTCCACAAAATGGGACTGCTCTTCTGCTTTCTCCTTAGGAAATAAGGAATGTTCTCACAAAAGCCTCAGTGCTCTGCTCCTCTCCAATGGCATGTCATGTTTTTAAAAGACTAACTATTTCTATTATTCTTTGTTCAGGGCATAAGCATTGCATCAACACCTCTTAAAGCAAAGTCAGCATCACCTTCCTCTCGTATAGCAAAATCACAGCATACTGGGTCTCTTGTACAGATGATCCAAACAGCTACATCGTTTGGGGAACTGTCAGAGGCACTCAGGAAAGCTATTCTGTGGTGCAAAGGCAACAAATTCAGATCAGAAGCTTATTTTCTGCGTAACAAGTTGTTGAAAAGCAACCGGCTGCACCACGTGGAGGCTCAAGGATGCAGGTAATTCTGCATGGGTGTAGGGTTTCTGGATCTGACACTTCACACTTTGATATTAGGTATTTTGCTGCAGTGTAGAGAAACAGTGGTCTAACCCATTCTTTTTAAACTCAAACAGGATCACTAGTTCAGGTTACTGGATGCTCTGACATGAACATTCTGTTCAGCTTCAGTCATTTGTGAAAGGCTTTAAAAGGCTAACAAATGCACAAACACATACAGGGGAGGATGAAAACGCAACTTAAATCATATGCGTGTTTAATGGTAACAATTATATGATGCAAGGGGTGTCGTTTTACTTCAGAATGCCCTGGCTACTGTTGTACAAGGTGCTGTTGTACCTCCTTGGTATGACAAGGAAAATGGTAGGGAAGGCCAATAACTTTATCAGCTGCTAAAGTGTTATTTCATTTGGGGTTTGGAAAGATTTGGTTATGTTTTGTGCACCTTCCTCCCCTTAAGCTTGAAGAAAAAACTGTGCTGTGTCAAAACATCTGTCCGCAAATACCTCCTATATGGGTTACAAAATGCACGCTGGCCAAAGCAGTACCTCAGGGCATGGTTCTGTCGAAGGAGGATCAAGTCATCCGTGTGCCTGAAGAGAATTCCGAAGACTGTTTGGCAAAAACCTTCTGAGCTTTTTGGGGTCTGTGAGAACAGTGCATCAGTCATCCTCCCGGCTTCCCAGGATGGGCCTTCGAGTTGGGAAGGACGTTCCAATGCTGATACAGGCTGTGTCAAACTCGGCACAGCAGGGACCCCTGAGCAGCTGCTGCGGGAAGGAAGCCCTGGCCCTGTGTGGAAAGAAGCTACTGAGAACATGGATATTGATTCTATTTTTGCAGCAATGGGTGTTTGACCCTGGACTTGCAAGGAGGAAAGGGGTCAAGTCATTCCAATATTTTATTTTTTTTAAGTAAAACCCTCGAATCCTACTGGTGTCTTGGTAACTCACACCCTGAATTCTAAGAAAGTAGCAACTATTTTATTATGTTTTTGTAAAACAGCTTGGTTTTTGTTATGGAAGGGTGTTCCGAACAGCTGAATAGTCTTCATCCTTTTACCTAGCCTTCTCCAGGAACAGTGACTTTGAGTTATCCTTATTCATTGTCCCTTCTCTAGTGCTTGACCACATGTTAAGTGCCTCTGTCAAATCCACAATGCAAATAGTTACCACCCACGGTGAAGGCTGCAGCTGATCACTTACTGCTGCTTAGACCAAAAGACTTGCTGCCACTTTTCCAAAGAAGCAGTCTTATCCCCTTCCTTCTGTGCTGCCTTCAAGGGACAGCCTTGACTTGCAGTATTAATGCTGTTCAGCATTTGTTATCCTTGTCCTGATTGAGAAGTTAACCTACTGCCTCTGAGCTGCTCCAGAAATAGGGAAAAGGCACAGGCCTGCAACAGTAAACTCTTGGCTGGTGAACATGTTTCTCACTGTCGTGAAATCTTTTTAGTGTAAGTGCAATTTCTGCCTGCTTGGCAATGTAAGGTGCAGCTACTCCAACATGAATTAATGAAATAATGTTAGAACAGGCATGGGGGGTTAGTGCATTCTGCCAGGCTCTTGCTTGTAACTAAGTCCCCGGATCAGGATCACCAGGAAATACTAAGAAAAAATTGTCTCAGAATGAAAACCATGAATCTGCTTTATTGTAGAGCACCTGCCTAACAGGGCTAAGGCTATAAGTGCAAGTAAATCTGGAATAGGTCAACTTCAATTTCCTAAGCTTAATATTGGTAAATAAACCAAAAGAGCTGTGCCCACTGGGACAGAATTAAAAAAAAAAAATCCTAGCCCATTAAGTACAAAAATGCCTCTATTATGCACCTTGTGTGAATTGATCAATGTAAGTTAGTTATGAGGAGTGGGCACCAACTTAAAAATGTTTTATTCGGAGAGCATGCACAGAGCAAACAGCAGAACATCTATAGTAGTTTGGCCTCGAAGACTTTTTGTCCAGTTAACCAAGATCCATTTTCTAGGTTTCCTGTCACAGGAATACCCAGGGATAACTGAAACTGTTGTAGAGAATCACCCATCAATAGCCCTCTAGATATCTGATTCAACACAGTCCTACTTCAGACTTGCTGCCATTACAAGGATCTTTAGAGCTCTTTTCTCATTTCATAAAATGGTATAAAAATACCTAAGTATTCCACAAATAATCAGGTGACATTCAGCTGCTTGAATACTTTTCAGAAAAGGCTGGGAGTGAGGGCAGGCATCCCAGCAGTGACCTCCATCCTGAATCACCCCTCCAAACAAAGCACATGACATTCCTTCCTTTTGGGCAGTAGGTGCCCGAGTAATGCTCCGGTGCAGCCTGCGCACCCAATCAAGATCCGTAATTTGCTTCATCAAAAGCCTTTCTGGCTCGTTTCAGTTCTTCGTTCATAGTTAGGAGGTCTTTAACTCTGGCAAACTTCCGGGGGTCCTTGCGGATTAGAAAGACAATGTCCTCAACCTGTACACGACCCTGCCGCCCAATTGACATGGCCTTGTGTGTCTGTTAGAGAAAAAGAGAAAAGTCAGCAGGGTTCCTTTGCCCCTTAATTTCTTTTAAGCTCTTGACTCCACTTTATTTCTTGTTGGTTTACAATCAAAAAGTAAGCAACTGCAGGATCTGGGCACCACCATCCTAGTCACAAGAGAACTTCCCAGTAAACCATGGACTTGTTCTGCTGTCCCCAGCTGCCTGTCACTTATACCCAGCACATACCACTATATACACCTAACAGGAAAAAAAAAACAGGAAAACCAGCAAAACTGAAGTCAGA
The DNA here is from genome assembly GCA_013400875.1 of Anhinga rufa. Lineage (NCBI taxonomy): Eukaryota > Metazoa > Chordata > Aves > Suliformes > Anhingidae > Anhinga > Anhinga rufa. The sequence goes on along the minus strand of VZTV01091556.1, from coordinate 4,911 downwards.
TTACATGTAGGACACCCAGCCTGCAGAGTGCTTAAAAGATCAACAGCATCGGGCAGAACATGGAAGCAATGCAAAGTACCTGTATCACAGGACAATTTAGGGCGTTTTGATGCAGGAAGGCAAGGCCACCCTTTCAAAAGAAAGGGGATCCACAAACAGTAGGAATCACTTTTTTTTAAAAAAAAAAAAAAAAACCAACAAAAACTTTCAAACAGCATGCAAATGTCTGGGAGAGCGATGGCTTCAGGCCCCAGAAGCCTGCATTTCTTTTGTAGCTCAGCACTACATTCCTATCCATGTAAAGACACTAGGAGTACACAAAAAGTCGATAGGCTTTCAAAACTGAGTCTTGTCTTTTGTCAGCTGCACATAGAGATACCACAGTGAGCCCCGAAGTCAGCTGTTTATCTCCCCCTCCCCACGAATACTAACCTAGCTGCTACTTAAGGACTTCAGAGACTGTTCTAAATCCACACGAAGCAAGATGCATAAATTTTGCCTTAATCTCAGAAGAGCAAAGTCTTAACGATTAGCTTTTTCCTACTAGCATCACTTTTGGGCCTGGGATACGGCAATATTTGAGTCAGAGGTATTAACCTTCGGAAGACTAAAGTCTTAGTGAGGATGTTTTGACCATGTTGTCTAGAGCTGACTTACCATTTCTGTGATAAACTCTATTACCAGGTCCTCAAGAATGTCCACTGATTCTGTGTAAGGGTTCTGGTCATCCCCGAATCCATACATCATGCATCTTACTGCAGAAAGAAACACCCAGCGTGAGGCTTCTCTCATCCATTCAGCGCTGTCAGCAGCACACACCCAGTTAGAGCCCACCAGCCTATGCATTCGTGCACCAGGATGGCACCCTTGTCTGTTGGGCAGGACAATTCTTGAGCAAACATACAGGAAATAAGCAGGTAGAAGCCAACAGAAGCCTAGCGCTGTATATACAGAGAAGCACGTCTGATGACAGGCTCTTTAAACATGCATTTGGCCTACTGAGCACTGGCTGACAGCATGACAGACTTTGGCACTGTTAGGATCAAAGGATCACAGAATCACAGAACGGTGGGGGCTGGAAGGGACCTCAAGAGCTCCCCTCGTCCAGCCCCTGCGTGAGCAGGCATACCCAGAGCAGGGGGCACAGGACCGTGTCCAGGCGGGGTGTGAATGGCTCCAGGGAAGGAGACTCCACAGCCTCTCTGGGCAGCCTGGGCCGCTGCTCTGGCACCCGCACAGCAAAGGGGTTTTTCCTCATATTTCAGTGGAACTTCCCGTGTTCCAGCTTGTGCCCGTTGCCCCTTGTCCTGTCGTCGGGCACCGCTGAGAAGAGCCCAGTCCCATCCTCCTGACACCCGCCCTTCAGATACTGATAAGCCCTGAGGAGATCCCCCTCAGCCTTCTCTTCTCCCGGCTGAACAAGCCCAGGTCTCTCAGCCTTTCCTCATCAAAGGGATGCTCCAAAGGATGCATTAGCAATATCTTTTTGGGGTCTACATGACAGCTTTCTGGACTTTCAGCCAGGGCACTGAACGAAAGCCGCCGTCTCTCAGCCTTTCCTCATCAAAGGGATGCTCCAAAGGATGCATTAGCAATATCTTTTTGGGGTCTACATGACAGCTTTCTGGACTTTCAGCCAGGGCACTGAACGAAAGCCGCCGTTTTGCTAAGGAAAACTGAGTTTTGGAGCCCCACAGCTGCCTCCTCAGAGATTCGGCCACGTCTGGGGGCGGGAATCGCCCTCACACCCGCAGGGAGCCCGGCCACCCATCCGCGCCGGGCAGGCGTTTCTGCCCCGGCCCCACTCACGTTCTTTGGAGAACAGCCTCTTCCGCTTGCCTTGCCCGCCGTCCAGGCCCCCGCCGGCTTCTTCCGCGTCTTCTTCAAACTAGACGGGTGCAATGGAGGGGGGGGGAGGCTGCCATCAGCGCCCGGGGCGGCGGGGGGCTCCTCCTTCCCTGTCCCCAGCCCCTTCCCGCTGCCCTCCCGCCCCAGCCCCGGCTCGGGGCGAGGCCCGGGCCNGGAACTGCTTCCGCTTCCTCAGCCCCGGCCGCCATGTTGTGGTACGGCGGAGGGCGGGGGCCGGGGAGAAACTGCTTCCGCTTCCTCAGTCCCGCCCGCCATGTTGTGGTACGGCGGAGGGCGGGGGCGGGGGCCGAGGAGGAACTGCTTCCGCTTCCTCAGCCCCTCCCGCCATGTTGTGGTACGGCGGAGGGCGGGGGCCGGGGAGGAACTGCTTCCGCTTCCTCAGTTCCGCCCGCCATGTTGTGGTACGGCGGAGGGCGGCGGCCGGGGAGGAACTGCTTCCGCTTCCTCAGCCCCGGCCGCCATGTTGTGATGCGGCGGAGGGCGGGGGCCGGGGCCGAGGAGGAACTGCTTCCGCTTCCTCAGCCCCGGCCGCCATGTTGTGGTGCGGCGGAGGGCGGCGGCCGAGGCGGGCCCGCGCCGCTCCGCTCCTCCCTGCCCGGCGGACCCTGGGTGCCCGCCCCGCGCTCCCTCTCCTCCGGAGGCCCGTCCCCGCGGGGTTTCTGTGGGGAGGAGGCCGCCCTGCCGGCGGGGACGAGGTTTGTTGCAGCAGTTGTTGCTTGCAAGGCCAAAAAAACATTGTAAAGTCTGACTCTCCTTGGTAGGTGTAGACCTGAGTTTTTGTTTCCGTAACCGCTTCCCAGCGTGGATGAACCCTGCTCTCCTTGCCCGAGGCACGGCTTGGCGAAGGGAGGGAGACACGGGGGTAGGCCTGGAGAGCTCTCTGCGCCCTGGCTGGGTGGCTGCCTCTCTTCTGGAACAAAAGATCCTCGAACTTCTCCTTAAAGTCCGAATCTCCCCGTAGGGAAATCGGAGTATTTAGGGAGTCCCTGGAATAAAACCCAATAACAACGAAGTTACTATTAAGCAAGCATTCTTCATTGCAGCGCTGGATGCATGGGGGATCATTCCACCTAACGTGCATATCGTCATACAAAACTACAGGGTTTATATTCAGTTACTTAATTAATAACAATTAGTAAAAACACGCCTAAGTTTACGCTCATTGGTCAGTGACAAGCATCCCACTCGCCGTTGGTCAGCCGTATTTAAATTAGCCATGCTTGCCATGTAGATTAGCACGCATGCTCCTTACGGGTGTGGGATGGGGCAAGTCTTTTTGGTCCTTAATTGGGTCGGTGGTCGCAATCTCCCCCTGCTGGAATTACTTTTCTGTTAGTCCTTCAAGTTCTACTGAGTTGTATTCTTTTAGGAGGTTCTTGTCAACGAGGCATTCATTGCTAATGCCTTCTTACCTGGCCTAAGCTTTACTAAGATTCTTTCTTAACAACTAATAACTCCGGTGCTATTCCATTTCACTACCCCCAGCAAAAAATGTGTAATTCTTACAGACTGAAGCTCTGGCACAAAGGAATTACTCCAAGATAGATTTGGCGTCCCTCCCGAAATCTGTATAGTACACTCGACATTATTAGGTTGTCAGGTCAGGATAATTTGGTTTCAAAGGGAGCTTGGGAGGTGTCTGGTCCATTCCTCTGCTTGAAAGAGGGTCAGCCATGAGGTCAGAAAAGTGGTCTTTCCCAAACAGTCCCTGGCCTGCGTGTTGCCAGGGGCTCTTTCTTCCCTTGAGCAAGACCTGCACTTGCCCTTGTTGAATTTCTTAAGGTTGCTGTCAGCCCTTTCCTCCAGCTTTCCCAAGTCCCTATAAATGGCAGCCCTGCCCTCGAGCATGTCAGCTGTACCCCCCAGTCTGGTGCCATATGCACATTTGGCTGGGATGCACCTCCTCCCCTCCTCCAGATCACTCATAAACATGTTAAACTGGACACGTCCCAGGCTAGGCTCTTACAGTGTTCCACTTGTAACTGCCATGCAGGTAGAGTATGACCCACTAACTACTACCCTCTGAGCCCAATTATCCAACCGGTTTTTACTGATCCAGTTGTACACCTATCCAGACTGTAATGTCCTAATTTGGATACAAAAATCCATTTGCTTTATCACAGAAGGCAGTTGGGTTGGTCAGGCATGATTTACCCTTGGTAAATTCATGCTGTCTCCAAATCCTTTCTTCTCTTTCATGTGCCCAGAAATACGCTCCAAGATAACTCACCCTGTGATTTTCCCAGGGACAGAGGTAAGGATGGCTGAACCTGCAGTTCCCTGGATTGTTCTTTTGGCCCCTCAGAAGATGGGTGCGACATTTGTTTTCTTCCGGTCATCAGGGACCTCCACCTTGCAAGGACATTGGCCAACTCTCTCAGCACCCTCAGATGTAGCCTGTCAGGTCTCATGGACTTGTAGGGGTCTGGCTCTTTTGAGTAATCCCCAACTTAATCCTAAACCACTGCTGGCAGCTTTCCTCTTGAACCCTTTTAAATATTTCAAAGGCCTGTGAGAAAGTTTTGGTAAAGACAAGCAGAGGTGTTAAGATGTATGACCCACTCCATTCAGCAACAGGCCTACATTTCCTGTGTTCAGCTTTTTACTACCAGAGTAACTGCAGAAGTTTCTGGTTGCCCTTGACATCCTTGAAAAGTCTCAGCTGCAGCTGAGATCTGGCTTTCCTCACACCATCCCTACACACCTGGGGGAAGTTTCTAAATTCCTCCTTTGTAGCCTGTCCCTGTTTCCACCTCCTATATACTGCCTTTCTCTGTTGGAGTTCCATCATGGGTTCCCAGTTCAGGCAAACCCATTCCCTACTATGGCTGCTTGTCTCCCTGAGTATGAGGATGGACCATTCTTGTGCGATGCTCTTGTTAAAGATCTGTCAGCTTTCCTGAGCATCTTTACCCATCAGAGCTGCCTTCCATGGGACCCCATGTAGCTGTTCCCTGACTAAGCTGAAGTCCACGATATGCTGTTCTCTTTCATCACTCCCCTCAAGATCTTCCAACAACAAACCCAAAAACATTAGGCCTC
>VZTV01091553.1:0-14085 GCA_013400875.1 Anhinga rufa | reverse complement strand
GGCCGTTGGGCCGGAGCCGTTGGGCGCGAGGCGCCCGCCGCCCCCTGAGGGGGCTGTGCGGCGGCCGGCGGCTCCCCTCCCCTCTCGGGGAAGGGCTGCGGCTCCGAGCAGGGCCACCGCGCAGACGGCCCGCCCGTAGCGGGATGCCCTGTTCAAGGGGCCGCGTTATGAGCGCTGAATAAAAAGCGATGATCGCCTCACGGGGATGCTGTTAGCCACCAGCCCCCTGGGGCTGCACTGCGGGATCATGCATCGTCAAGCGTCCACCAGGGCCTCAAGGGACTCTCCGCCCTAGGCAGGCGGCCTGTCTAGCCTTTACGCATTCTTCAGCCATCCCAGACACAGGACTTCGTGGTTTTTCCTTGACTTCAATGAGATTCCTGTCAGCCTCCTTCCTTTGGCTTGCCCAGGCCCCTCTGAACAGCAGCCCTGCCCTTGAGTGGAATGACTGCGCTCTCAACTAGTGGTAATTAGGAGAGTCAACTTCCTTACTTAGCCTGGTAAATTGACCAGAAAAAATAAGAGATCGCTGTACAGATCTGAGCTGCCTTCCTGTGTGATAGGGAGATTAGTTCTTGTTTGCTGAAGACTATCTTGGCTTGGAAGTAACTTGTGATGAATTTTCTAAGTTACGACAGAAGTTAATACACCCTGTTGTTAAAACATTAACACACTTTTCTCCCCCCAGCAGAGGGAACAGTAGGAGTCATGGACTTTGTCACACTTAGCCAGTTGGTCTTTCTCCTTTAGATTACTCCCATATTTCTCCATAGGAATCTAGGCTTTGTTCAAACCATTCCTTAAGGCCTGAGTATAGGTCGGACCTTTATTTATGGACACTGAAGCAGACTCGGCATTAGTATCTGGGGACAGAAGCAGAAGCTGGCTCCTAGTCAGGAGGAGTTTAGCAGCAGCTATGGGCTTCCACTGAGCGAGCAGGGAGACAGCACCACTCACACTACGCAGGAAGGAAACAGTGACAGCCATTTTCCTCACTTGCTACTTCTCAGGAGTAGGTCACCTCTCCCAGTGACTCAGTGATATTCTCTCCTTACTAGGTATTCAAATAGCACCTTCCATTACCAAAGAAGACTTTTGTCGACCGCTTCCCAGCATGGTAGAGATCCCTGCCTTTCTGAGCTGTAAGCTTCTTCCCACCACAATTAATGCCAGCTGAGGATTAGTAGGTAAGAACCTCATGGAATACATACATCTTCTAGTATCTTCCATGTGATACACGTAGACCAAACTCAAAGTATATTACAATTTTTCTAACCCTTTAGCTATTCTTGTGATTTGTAACACACACACACACACACACACACACACACAAATAAAAAAAAAAAATATATATAATTTATTGGTGCCCTTCCTGAATGGGTAGTTTGAAAATTGGATGTGGTATTTTAGCAACATTTAAACCTGGGATATGTAGTGAAGAGAAAGAAGTACAGTGGTAGAAGTTATTTGAGAAGACACACACTTGGCTGAAGTTCCCTTGTGAGGAGGCACTACAGAAAGGCCTTTTTTCTGCTCTTCACTAAGAACTGGGGAAACCTGAGGGAAATATGCTAGTTTTTCTATAGATTCTTTGGGGGAAGGATGGTGGGGAGTGATTGGCCAAAATCGAGAGAGGTTTGAGATCTGGTGGAGCCGAATTAGGAGAATTTATGTGACAAAGAGCTCATGTGCAAAAGGGAAGGTTGAATAACATTTTATTGTGTGGTACAAGGTGCTGAAAAATTATATTTGTGTCCTCAAAGAACGTGTGAGTGAAGGGGGTGGCAAAACAGATCTCCGTGAAGTGGCTAAGAAGGAGCATGTAAAATGATGGCTCCAAATGCATGGGAGTGTTCCTGTGAATTCCAAATGACCAGGAAAGAAAGACTTGAGGATGAAAAGAGCAAAAGACTTACTTTGTAAGTGATTTATAAGTAATTTCTAGCCACATTCAACACAGAGGAGGTTTGCAGTTCAGGAAAACTCTGCTCAGGCAGGTTGCTTTCATTCCTAAAACAGAGCAGAGCGTTCCTAAAACAGGGGAGACATGTCACAGTGCTGCTAATCCCTCTGAAGTAGGTCAGGCTTGCAAAGCTGGAGAAGATACACCTTGTTTGAACCTGATTAGGAGCATGAAATGAGAAATGGATAAAAAGAGAAAACAAGGAGGGCCAGATAGAGAGCTGCCTGGGCCAGACCATTTATTACTTTGGTGTTTACATTAATTACCCTGTCCCTTACAAAACTTACGCTCCTTTAGCTTCACTGGGCTTCTGTTAAACCTGTGCATCTTCAACTTTTACCCTATGTGTGTGTGTTGCTCTGCTGGCTTTGCATAGATCTTGAGAGTTACAGTTTTCCAACTTCCATGCTTCCACTTCTGTTACAGAAAAGGTTTAGGAGTGAAGCTGTCGGTTTAGGTTTCAACAGCTGTTGATGGAAGTGTGTCCGTTAACTGGGGTTAAGTTTTGGACAGAATTTAGCAAAAAAAGATTTATGGGTTCAATTCTGTAGCTGTTTTAATCTTGATCATGAAATGGAAAGTTCAACTCTAGTACGGAAAGAACAAGTAAGTGTGGTAGACCTGAATGAAAGGAGAGACGCCAACAACGTATCTTTTTCCTGTTCTGTGATACTGCAGGCACTCACGTCTCAAATATTTGTATACTGGAATGATAGTTTACCTTGGTGGCCAGTCCCTGCTCTGCACAGAGGACATTGCCAAAATGCATTGTTTTCTAGACTTCCCTAGCAGTAATTTCAGTGTTTCTCTTGAAGAACATGAAGAAGACTGTGCTCTGTGCTCCATAAGTATTTTCTCTGTGTCAAGTCTCTATTAGTCACTGAACTACAATTTAGCCTCCTGTGGTAGTGTGGCTTTCCACTGGAAAAAGAAGGGAGTTTAAAACTCATTGATTTTAGGTGTGTGATATAAGGTGTATAGTTAGAAAACTTTCTGTAAGTTTGTTTCTATTAGGTTTATTTTCTACTTTATTGAATGTTGTCCTATTATTAGTTTGTGTGGGTGTCTCGTGGTAAAGAAAAGTATTCCAGCATTCTTGACGTGTTTTCTTTCACCGTGTGCCATGATGGATTCATGGCACTGCCTAGAGCAGAATAAATTATTGTAACACTCATTTTCCTAAAATATGTCTAATATCACCATCTATGCAATTTTTTCAGTTCTATACCAGAACCACCCTCCTAAACTTTTGGAATTTGTTTTTGATGGACTGTTTGTAAAACTAGAAAATAAGAGGTTATTATCACACAGACAGCAGCAATTTTGATATTTCCAATTTTAATTTAATCTGTACATTTGCCTAATGAAATAAGAGTTGCAATATATTTTTCACTATGTGAATAGTATAAGTTTGAAACTTGGTTTATAATTTAAGACTGTAGAATGTAGTAGAGAATAAACAATATATGGCCAGAAATAAATGTTGCATGCACGTTCCAACATGGATTTATTAACCTTAAAGCTTAGTATATTTAAAGAGAAGGGTGTAGTTTAAAGTGCATAGATCAGTAAATACACAGTGCTGTAACTAGCTGTTGGAAACTCACCATGGCTCTGCCTTTGATACCTATTTAAAATTAACAAAAACTTTTATACAAGAGTTTGACTTTTGACCAGGGATGTTCGTATCTGTCCTTCATAAATAAGACTAAAAAATTCATTGGAATATTTAAAGAAATAAGAGCTTCCTTGTTTATATGAATCAAGTTCATTTGAATCTAATGACCACCCACCAAAAGGTAGATGTATGATGACAAGAGGAAATCATATTTTGCACCTTGATAGAGAAAGCCAGTGAGGATACTGTACCCATAATACTTCTAGGTAAATGTAGTTTTCAAGAACATCTCTAACTTCGAATTTTGCTGTCCTGAGTAAACGTGAAGAACTAGAGTTGTCCTGTCAAGCACTCCAATTTGAAGATAAGTTATCAAAGGTATTTAGCATTGAAAAAATGTATCTTCTTAGCAAAAAACCTCACCACTCATTTGTTGTTTATGCTTCTTATACAGGGAAGTTCACGTGCATCGCTATAAGCACATTAGTGTGCACTGACAGTTCTGCCCTACCTTCCTGCATGGCTGCTCTTGATCTTGTAGTAGTAAATAATATAATATAAAAAATACGTTTTTTCATCTTGCCTGCATGTTCAGCTACAGAAGACACTTGGCTGCCAACATGAAGTTTGTCTTACGAAGACTGGAACAGTGGTGCACCAGAGTACAATAGTACTCGGTGTGCTTCCTGCAGCCAGAGGCATCCATAACCTCCAGGGAGCGGAGATGCCAGATACAACCTGGTTCAGGAAGCGTACAATGCCTACGTGGGAGCTAGAGGAACAGCTTGCTTGCTGGCTTTGAAAAGAAGACTGCTCAGCAGGGAAACTGGGACAGAAAGAATGAGATTCAGACCCTGAAGGGCAGCCAGTTTCTGGTGAAATGTCTCCATATTGGTATCTTTACATGTCTTCCAAGGTACAAAATGGAGGGGCAGGAAGTCATTTGCAAGCCTTATGTAATATCCAGTCCCATGAAGAGATGCATGCTGGGGGATGCCTCTACCCACACAGTGCTCCACCATGCAGGCATGCCTCCGCATCCTTATCTTTGCATAACTCAAGCATAGACCTCCTACAAGATCATCTCCCACCTCTAATGTGCATCTGTTCATTTTCTGCCTGTCAAGCCTCTTCAGAATTTAAAAGAAAGAAGTTGCAAGAGATAGGAGAAGAAGCTTTCACGTTTGAGTGCAACAGATCAGGACAGATCTGATAAGAAATGTGAATTTTTATTGCCTGACTTCTTTTTCTTTTTTATTTTTCCAAGGTGGAATTCTCCTGCTGTGTAAGGAACTGTTTCTTGCAATGTATTTTTCCTCAGCAATAAAAATATCTCCAAGGCAGAAGTACAATTCTCTTTTTAGGCCTGATACCTCCAAAGCCTGATATATGTGGCTGAGTTAGATGAAAAGGTATTATTAGGTTTTTACTAGATTATGATGCAAGCTCAAGTTGGCTAGGCTTGTCAGCCAGTAAATCTAGTGCAGACATCTGTGGCCAAATTCTGCTTTCATATGCGTTGCTGTTTGTGGTCAGTATTCCTCTCTACTGTGATACTTGGTTTCCCCTCTGTCAATTGTCGGAAGGGCATAGGTGTACACAGGTCATGATTTCCAACACAAACAGTCACTGACATAGAATTATTCTGATTGTGCTCCCAAATTAAATCAGAAATAATGCCATTATAGGCAAAGTAGTATAAGGAAGAATAACAATACCTGAATCCGAAATTCAGGCCTTTATCACAAGACTGTAAGATTTCTTAGATATGGCATGGATATTTATTTATACATGGCTTTTCACCATTGGTGACTTCTTGTTTCAAAAATAACCCTTTTTTGGCTCCTTTCTGGAGCTGCAAGTTGAGTTAAAGAAGTGAATCAAACTGTGTTAAAGTCAGGTAGACATGGAGATCTTCTATTGACTTCAGCAGGGACTGCGCAAGAATTGGGTATCTCAACGCTGCGCTGCGTACTGCAAACACAGCAAGTGCTTTTTCCGTTCCAGGCAGAGCGATAGTCCCACTAACAGTAGGCAGCTCTCTTCACAGTATGTCATACTCATTTTAAACCTGCTCGGAATGCTGCAGGAACTCAGCAGTGAAGCAGGCTGCCCAAAGGCACAGATATAAACCCTGGCTAAGCTCACAGATGTTCTATGGTGGAGTATCCACCGTGCACTCTGTAACACACAAAATATATGGTGTAATTTTTTTTTTAAAGGTCACAGTACTTAAAGACTTCATGTGAAAACAATAAAAGCTCACCTGGAAAAGATGGCATGTTTGAGAAAACAGAAACTAAGCTTAGTCATATCAGCTAAGTTTTTGCTTGTAGTCAGTTTTTGCCTAAGCGTCTCAAAGACATATTGCAGAGGCGTAAATCCAGATGCCACTGCATGTGGTTCTCAAACCAAGCTTCCACAAATCCCAACCTTTGCAAATATCATTATATATTAATCTGAATTTAGTGCTGAGATAAGCAACTTCTGATGAAAGCAGCAAGATAAACATGAAACAATAAAGAAATATTTTCCAATGTATTGCTGTGTCTGCACTACCTTTCCAGAGTTTGTAGTCGTTCTCTCCCCCAGTAAGAAAAAACATCTTCATCTAAATGCAGTGAAGAAATAACATTTCTGGTCCCCACCTGAACAGTTAATGGGTATGTTGGCTTGATACGCATGCCAGTATTTCTGAGACTTCTGTGGGAAGAGTCTTCTCTAATAATTTTCAAGTTTTAATAAAGTAATGTTCACCTCTCTCCTTTAGTATTACAAAACAGGTCTAAAATCCTTACCCTGGACCTCCTGTTTAACCAGTGGCGACCTACAACTCTGGGCATGTTTCTCCTCTTCCTTTTCCACTGACCCGTGCATTACGTACACCAAGGACAGTGGACAAGTAATGCCCAGTGTCTTTCCCCCTCACACACCCTTTTTTTCCCCCGGCAAAAGAAGGGAAACAACTATACAAGACATTGCAAGGCACTGAACAAATCTACCTATAGAGAGAAACGTAATAAAATGCTTTATGAATGTAAGAAATGCAATTATGTAACTATATTCTGCCATACCTTTGCCACCGTAATTCTTGCTCTCCCTCTCCCAGGGACAGTTTAAAATAAGTCACTTGAAAGAAGAATTACATGCAATATGATCTGAGTTTATGTCATCAACCATTTTGCATCACTAGTGTCCAACAGACATTTCAGGCCATTTATTCTTTGGACAATGATCTCAAATTGTTCCTGGAATATTAGGAACAACATAATTTTCAGTTATAGTCATAAAATCACGCCACTGGTTTTAAAGAGGTTAGTTACTTGAATGAAAATTGGATTCGATACGAATTTAAAGCAGGCTGAGTTCAAAATTCTTGGTCCTGGCAGTGTCTTTCTCATAACAAAAAAATCCAGAATGAAGAGCCAGCCGAAACAAGGTGATTCTATTACCACCGACAGGCTGGATTGTCTCTGCAGCACTGCTACAAAATGGAGTGAGAAGATCGCTCACATTTCACCGTGATTTATTTGGCCATAGGAATATTTCTCTCTGCTCTAAGAGGTGACAATGAGCCTCTGCAAGGACATATTTAAGAAAGGGCCTCTGCTGTTGGTGACTAAATGCTCTTACGGGTGCCAAAGAAAATGGGCCACCCAGATAACTCTGCTTCCAGCCTAGTCTCCGTCTGGAACAGAGCACCCCCATAGCTCACTGTGCAGCTGCTCACCTGTGAGAGTCGCCAGGGGCCCATACACTGCTGCTGTCGGACGCCCCTGTTAGGCAGTTTGTCACCTGGGGGTTGCAATTGCCTTTCAGGTAGTGGGACAGTGATCGTGGGCCTGCTGTGGTAGGCCCTATTCAGGAAAAACTCTTTTAGATGTGGCAGGAGTTTTGCTTGAAGGGTTACTGCTGGATTAGGCTACAGATTGTTAGATTGGGAAGTTGTTTCTTGTTGCTGGGACATATGAAAGCAGAGGTCTTGAGAGGTACAAGTTGCCTAAAAAAAAGACTGCTCAATCTGCCAGGAAGCTGAAATTGTAGTCTTTTATTTGCCAAGGCCACAGAAGTCTTCAAATATACAAAGACAATGAGCAACCAGTTATCATCCTGTCATTAAATGCAACTTCCAAAATGTCCATAAATATTTAAGCCTGTTACAACTTTCAGAGATGTCATTTGATAATTAAGGTGATCAGGGTAAAGAAAATTATTGATTTTTCTCTGGGGGGTTCCTGTGCAGAGCACTTGTGTGATCCAGCCCTAGAATACAAGGGGGTCAGGCACAAAGTCAAGATAATATTTTTCGTTTGAAAGGAAGAAGAAAAACTGTAGGGGGTGCACATTTATCTGAAGTGTGGGCTGATGATAGGGCTTATTTAAAACTTTTTTCAGAGCTACCCTTTTGCCAAAGAATGCATTAGCAGATATCTAGAAATAGCATGTTTTGTACAGAATATGAAAGTTGGTAAGTGCTCAGAGTGTTATTTGCCAGCCTTTTCCTGTTAAGTACTGTTCAGCTCGACAAGTGGACAACATAAACCAGATATAATCAATAAGTGGATTATGTATGGTACAATCTAAAGGATGCTTTAAGAATATAAATATGTAGTCTTAAATGGCTTATTCCAGAAGAGCCCTGGAAAGAAACTTCGTTTTTATTGCTGAAATATTCCTAGCCATGGTGCAGCTTTCTGTGTGGCAACTGTTTCAAGAAAATTGCTTCTGGTCTTTCAGCTTCATCCGTAAGCTCTTAAGCCTGGCTTTCCTGGCTGCCTTTTCCCCTTGAGGGAAACCTGAAATACATTGTGCGCTTTTAAAGGTTTACATATCCTCAAACATCTTTTTTCCATCTGTATCAACTTGATTGAGTAAGAAACAAGTTATCTCGCTTTGCAAATGGCATGTAGTTTATTGTATCAAAGTTACGGAAGAGTAATTTTCCGGGACCCAGACCTGACCTATAATAACCTGCTGCTGGCATACACTTAAGCGCAGAGAAGGAGGCAGTTTGCAAAGTGGAGATCTGCTAAGCAGCAACCGCCAAAGCAAGTCTGCTTCGGTTTCAGACCGTCCTGTCTCTGGCAGGGTCACTGTAGATCCAAGTCTTACATTCTAGTTCTGTGACTCCCCGGTCACTCCTACAGCCTGTCCCTCAAGCAAGTATACCATTTGGCATACTTGACCCTAATTATAGCTCATGTCGCAACTCTTACCAGTGGGAATGTTACTGTCCCACTGCTCAAAACACTGGAAAAGGGTGGAATTCATATTTCTGTGCCTCGCCCAACGTAACAGCTTTTGATCCAAATGCTTCTGTAGCACAAGTGACAGGATATTCTTTAAGCTGATATTTTACATTTTATTCTCCCATTTCTGTGATTTTTTTCTGTGATAAATGAATAGGTAAAAATGGGAAAGCATAAAACAATGATGACCTTCTAATATGACTTCTCGGTTTATATCTAAAACCCCACAGGCAGACATTGTGCTTTTGTCTCAGAGATGCATTAATGTAAGAAAACCACCGAGACTGTAAACCTGAAGGCAACTGAAGCAAAAGGTACCTTGAAACAGCCACGTTCAATGGCCGAGCAGACATTTATACTTGTAACACTGACAGAGCCTTGACCATAATAACAGGAAGATTGCTTTCTGGTTTGGCTTCATAGAGAATTGTACTTTTGGCAAATTATTAGAACCAAGCTATAAATTACCTCTTTCATTTTGACCTAAATACAGATCCATATGCATGGAATATGTCCTGCTAAGTCACAGCTTCTAACACAACAGCACTCTTGTCCCTCCTTTCACACATCTTTGTGAAGAAGCTGAATTATATGCCTCATTGGGGTAGAAGAAAAAAATACTTCATTGCAGTTTAGAAAACAGTAAAGATTACTTTAAATTATGAACCCTCCAAGCAATTTCTTAAATGCAACCATATGATTTCTGCTGCAGAAGCCAGAAAAAAGCCATAAAAATGTGCAGGGAGTCACCCAAGTCCCACCACACCCTAAGAAATGAGCTGTCATTCTCTAAAACAGAGGGCTGCCATTTGGAAATGTAACAGACATTTTTGCGAGTCCTCTTAACAGTCTGCCTACCATTTGCTACTACTTGTGGTTCAGTTATTTCCCAGTAAAATCTGTTCTGTGAACAAAAAGGCCAGACAATTAGAACAACTTTTTTGGCTGCTAACAGGTGCTGACTGCTTCCTCTGCCCAAGAAGGATTGTGGGGTTTATGGGTAAAATTTCTTTTGAGGCTCAGTACTATCCCTTAACATAAATATCAAACACAATATCAAATCTCAATAATACTTGGCGACTGCAGAGAAGGTGTAGCCTTTCCCATGAGGTTACTGCATCACCAGTCTTCTGCTGCTTTTACATTCTGTTCTCATTTTCCAAGGGTCTTTGGTGGAAGTAGAGATGGCTTTTAAAGGGCTAGTTCTCATGTTCTAGGTTCTATTTGCTTATCAGCAAAATAAGCAGCAGAACCTTCTACAGATAGCAAGAAGGTATGTTACAGATGGGGCGTAAGAACAAATGACTCCAACCACTACTTTCAGCTTCCTGAAGTCTGTTTGACTAGGTAGAGAATCTTAGAATTACAGACTCCTAACTCCAATGCTCTCCAAATGCAGAGCATTATCTGTTAATCCAGGCTCCATGGAAAGGTAGAAACCACTGTAACAGGTGGGCAAGCTAAAAAAAACAAACAACCCTAATGTTAAAAGCTGTTGCAATAGGTACAGTGAAGAGCCATGGCAGTTAGAAAATAGCGTTTTCATTCTCAGAGCTATAAAATTAATAACATATTCATACAACTGACAGTGAGAACTAAGACTGTTGGCAGGAGTTCATAGCTACTGACATAGGTAAAAGTTTGCTGGGTGCAGTAGTGAACACAGCTATAAAAAAAGCAAAACTCAATTACATTTTAACAAATCATATCAAGAACCTGTCGTGAGCCACAACCCACCATACACGGAACAGCTCTATGCATGCCTGAAACCTGCCTCCCCAGATAAAAAAAAAAACCCTTTCAGATCTATGTATTTACAAACTTTTATGATAACTGGCTACTCCAGTAGCACTGGTTTTGCTGTTACCTGATGTGCTGAGTGGGAAGATGGGTAGACTAGGGCTGGAATGAAACTATAGAGAGCAAAAGTTAGTGTAATGTTTAAAAGTTAGACTTAGGATTTTTTGAGACTTCAGTAATGCTGAGAAGTGTCTAGTCTTACTTTGAAAATCTCTAGAAATGGGCAATCCACTGGTTTCCTTCATGAAATTTTTTTAGAGTTTAGTGGGTCTAAGAAGCAAGGGAGGAAAATGCTATTTCTCAAATGGCAAATGCTGCATGATATTTTGTTGCAATAGGATGTATGCTTGTCACAGATTCCTGTCAATGAAACCAACAGGATTACAGAGAGTGGGATTTGCTTCTGTAGTTCAGAATAGGCTGTTTAGAGAAACAGAGATTACCGGATGCTAAACTAATCTTCTGAAAGAACCTATTTACTTTCAGCCTGGAGAGGAATGGAGATTACTGACTGTTCCTCAACGAGAAGAGAGCTGAGAAGTGAGACGTTTAATGCTGTCTACAGCCAGAGCTTTTTGCATATCTTGTATGCTTGACCAGAAAGTATGATATAAGTGTCGTATTCAGATCAAACACCCATTTGTGGAGTATCTAGTTTCCATGAATGGCTCCTAGAGTAATCAGATAAGAAATGTGTCTATACTGCTATGACTAGGCCAGATGCAGTTAAAGCTTTTGAAAGTGTTGCAGTTTCAGTACTTACTGACTTGGATTCACCCAGCTACTTACAGTTGGCTTCTAGTTAGTATCTCTCTGTATTTTTCTGCAGGGTAGCATAGCAAACCTGGCATGCTTAATAAGATTGCCGTGCTGCCTTCACAGCTTTAACTGTCAACCTACTTTTGTTCCGAAGAAATGGAAGGGCTGTTTGTTAAAATACAAGCTGAAGGAGGAAAAAAGTTAGAGGGGATGTTTGGACTTCTGAGCTTTCCTGAGGCATGAGAAAACAACAGGAATGTGCAAGTCTCCTCTACTTTCTAAGGATGACTGCTCAGTAAAAACATCTCTTCCGATCAGAGTTTCCTTCCTTCCTCTCTGACTTGAAAGAAATATCTTTCCCTCTGCCAAAACATTTTACTGTACATCTTGCTGTTTTGTAGCAGTTTGCAGTATGTCTTGCTATCTTTGAGCTGCTTTGCAGTCCCTGTTTAGTTGTCCGTTTCTCAAGGCATCCAGGCAAGAGTAGCATTGTGATGGGTTTAATGTTAATGAAGATAAAGGGGCAAATCAAACAGTCTCCTTTGTGGTTTCTGGTTTTAAGAGGCTTGAAAAGGCCTGTGTAAGCCCTCTTACACATAAAAATACTGTGTGTACACCCCAAATTTATTTTTATCCTGAATATCTCAGGTTAGTGAAACTGATGCAGATAGAGAATGACTGATGTAGCCCAGGGTCACCAAGCTCATCTGAGTAGAACAGAGTTAAATTTGCTTTCTTCGTTGTATTGTTCTAACAACTCAGTAGTTTTCTGCATGTCTTCTCGGTACTTTATTTATTTGGACAAAACAAATACCTGCTGCTCTTCAATTTCCAAATAGCCATTCTTTATGTAAGGGCAAATGTTGTACTGTTGTGTTTGCTAATAGGATTTTTGCAGCCTATTTTTTATGTCATCCTCATGAAAGATTTTCCTGACAGATGTAGTAGTTTGGCTTGAAACACACTGGCTTTTTCAGGAGTGTTCTACCTCTGGGTTCAGATGTACTTGACAAGCTGTATGATATCAAAAGTGAGCTAAGGGTTTTTTCTAATACCTCCCCTTCATTCCTACCAGTCACTAACGTTTTACATATCACTAACACTTTGTACAGGTGGGTATCTTTTGAAACACTTGTGTATCAGAATGCCCTAGTGAGGGATAGTAATACTATTGCTGTACTTGCTTACAAGTTGGAAAGTAGAGCAAATACCATGTGTAAGGTAGACCCACTAAACTCTAAAAAAATTTCATGAAGGAAACCAGTGGATTGCCCATTTCTAGAGATTTTAAAATCTCATCCTGAATCTACGGGGTTGAAAGAAAAAAGTTGCCAAGATTTAGTGAATTTGTGGAATTTTGTTTAGTTACTTGTTCATGGAGACCAGACTCCTCTTTCTCATCTGACTAAACCTAAATATAAGAATTGCAAGGCTGGATCAGACAAATTTCTGTCTAACCAAGGGTCCTGTCTCAACCCTGGGTAGGAACAAACACCTAGAGAGAGAGTATGGGCTCAGGCTGTGCATACCATCTTTTCTATCTTGGAAACACCTGGCACCAAGGGTTTCTAGAGCATTTAATTTATCCTTAATTGTCAGCAATGGACTTCTGTGAATTTGCTTGTCTCCTTTTTGAACTTGTTCATAGTTCTTGGATCTTTTAGCAGTAGGATCCACAACTTGCTTTGTATTGCAGAAGTGGTTCCTGTATTTGCTTAAGATCTGCGGCCTCGTAACCAGTGGGTTGCCTCTTAGATCTAGTACTGTAAGAAATAGATAGCAAATTTCTCCTTCCCCTCCTTTTTAGGATTCTGCAGGCTGAGTGCTGCTCCACTGACTGTGGTGGAATCTGGGCTGCTGATTTATGAAGCGAAAGCAAATGCCTGCTCTAGATGCAAATGCAACTCGCATTTTCTACCTCTCTACCAGTTACTTGGCATTGTACTATGTTAATGACAGCTTGGAGCAGGTGTGATTTCCATTTCTGTGTGATGAACCAGTTGTGTACTTATCTTTTGAAAACATGATGACAGATCGGGAATGCATCCAGTTAGACAACCCATGTCCTCCTCAACACTTGCTTGTGTTGGTGGATGCTGTGCTCAGTCAATTAACAGTTTGTCAACAGCTGATTACAGGATAGCAAAATTAAGATAGCACCTCCTGCTAAGTAGATTTTGCTTCTCTTGGGATATCGGCACCTTGGTAATGACATTCTGTTTCCAGGCTGAGCCTGGTTTCCTTGCTGGTACTGCTAGCCTCTCTTGCTGTGCAGAGCCTCAGTCTAAATAGCAGCTTTGTTCCAGTTTCTGAGACTCTGAAGGTTTTCTCAATTTTCCTTCACAATGACAAGGAAATAACACTGGCCCTGAGACGCCTCAGTGACAAATCAAACCTTCAGTCACTGCAAGACTGTGGAAAAATACTCTGCTTCATGGAAGGTGAAGGGGCTGTTTTAACCATGGAATCATAGAGCAATCCAGGTTGGAAAGGACCTCAAAAGATCATCTGATCCAACTTTTCATGGAAAAAGGAGAATAGATGAGATTATCTATCACCCTGTCCAGTTGCATCCTGAAAACCTCCAGTGATGGTGACTCCACCACATGCCTGGGGAGGTTTGATCTTGTCTGAGCTTTCTCGTGTGGTGTAAGCTTATACACGAATGGTATATGTGCTTTCTCTTCAGCAGAACT
>VZTV01091551.1:8138-37250 GCA_013400875.1 Anhinga rufa | reverse complement strand
CTGCCTGCCTGCACTGCCTGCACCGCCTGTCCTGCCCGCCCTGCCTGCACCACCCTGCCCTGCCCACACCGCCCTGCCCGCACTGCCCTGTCCTGCCTGCACTGCAATGCCTGCACCATCCTGCCTGCACTGTACTGCCTGCACCATATGCCCAGGGGTTCCCCTCACACCTTCCCCACCCCATGGCTCAGCACCCCCTGCCTGGCCCTGACCCAGGCAGCCGGAGCCCCCGGGAGCTCCTGGGCTGGGGCCAACCGCCTCCACAGAGTGCCTGGCCTGGGGCCACGGGGCTGGGAGCCCCGGTGCTGGCGTGCCAGCGGTGGCTGCGGATCTCATCATGGTAGAGGCCGCCCCGCAGGGGCATTGCTGGGGCCAGGGCTGGCCATGCTGTGCAGGCAGAAAGTGTCTGGCAGCGGCATGGCGAGGATGGTGCTGTCCCTCTGCCTGCTCTTCGCTGCTGCCCTGTGGGGTGGCCTGAGTGAAGTGCCAGGACCCATGGCCCGCCCCGGTCCCTTGCTCCTGCGGCTGCGGCGGCTGGAGGAGCAGGTGGGTGCCTGGGGTGGGGAGGGGGCACAGCCTGGCCTGTGCTAGGGGCACTCGGCGTTTCAGGCCAGGCTGGGGGTCGGCGGCACCACAGGGGCCCACCATGGGGATATGGTTTCACCCCACCTCACCCCACTTCCTTGCAGTTTCACCGGCTCCAGGAGGTGACGCTGAGCCATCTCCAGAGTATTGCCAGGAACTACAACATCTCCTACAACATCGATGGACGCTTCCAGGTGCTGGCGGAGCAGGCGGAGGCTGCTGCTGCTGCCCGGGCTGCCCTGGGTGCTGAGCTAGCCCGCCTGGCCACCACCAGCCGGTGGCTGCACCGCAGGCTGAAGCGGCTGGAGGGGACGGTGGGTGCTTTGAGCCTGCCGCACCGCCTGCTTACCCACCCACCCAGTGCACCGGTGGAGGCTGGCACCAAGCCACACGGCCTGCCGGATGCTGCCTGGAGCAGGGGTAACCAGCTGGAGCGAGAGCCACGGGGCCAGGTGGCCCCCAGCACCCCCAGCCCTCAGCACCCGAAGGCGAGGCAGAGGCAGCAATGCCAGCAGGAGGAAGGGCACCAGCTGCCGGCCAATGCTGGGCCCAGTGGAGCACCTGGGGAGCACACAGAACCCCCTTGTGATCCAGCACTGGGAGCCCAAGTCATGGCACTGGCACTCCCCACCGTGACTGCGGTCTCCCAGGAGCAGCCGCCGGCCCCCCAGCAGCCAGGAGAGGGTAGGTACGGGACCCCCGCCCTGGCACCCGCCTCCGCAGCCTGCCGCACCAGTGCCATCCTGCTCTTCCCCAACACCTCTGCCGAGCGTGTGGCTATCCTGGGGCCGGGGCTGCGCCGGGGGCTGCAGGCGCTGTCGCTCTGCACCTGGCTGGCCACCCCAGCCCCCTGCCTCGGTGCCCTCCTCTCCTACACCACCGAGGATGGCAGCAGCGAGCTGGCTGTGCGTGGCCGTGGTGGGGACCTCCCTGGCTCTGCGCTCTTTGTCATCGGTGACAGGGAGTTTCGAGAGCTCCCAGTGACCCCGCTCCTGGATGGCAAGTGGCACCACCTCTGCCTCACCTGGTCCTCCGGCCAGGGCCAGTACCACTTCTATGTGGACAGGCGGCTGCTGGCCGCCGGATCCAGCTTCCAGCAGGGCTATGAAATTCCCGCTGGTGGCTCGCTGGTGCTGGGCCAGAAGCAGGACCACCCCGGCAGGGGCTTTGGCACCACAGAAGCCTTCGTGGGTCACTTGTCTGGCTTGGCCCTCTGGAGCCGGGCTCTCCTGCCCGGGGAGGTGGCCAGCATGGCGACTGGCCAGGGGCTGCCCCCTGGCCCTCTCTTCACGCTGGCTGATGCCTCGCTGCAGGGCAGGGTGCGGAGGGTGGTGTGCCCCTACCTCCGGCACTGCCTGTGACGAGCCGGGCAGTGGGAACGGTGCTGGCTCTCTGCGGTCAGGGCTGGCTCATGGTGCCCACCTGGCACAGGCTGCATCCTCCTGGGGTGATGGGACAGCGGGGCGGAGGGGCCGTCTCAGGACCGGGACCACCGGGGCTCAGGAAAAGGCATTTTGACAGCCAGGGTACGGCAGAAGTGGGGCACGGTCCTGGGGCCTGTCCCAAAGCCGGGAGGTCGTCAGCTCCTGCCCCCAGAAGATGTACAGCCTCGTCATTCCTATTAAAAATGCTCTGGGCAGAGAGGATCTCATTTATTTCTGGTTTCACTCTTCATTTTAACGCTCGGTGCCGCTCGCAGCCGGGCAGGAGCGGCTCAGCAGAGGCGGGGGGCCCGGGCTGGGCCACGCGCGGGTGCTTGCTGCCTGTCCCCCGCTCCGACGCCTGCCCCTGAGTCAGACGGGGGAAGCTGTAGCGCAGCGCGGAAAAGCCCGTGACCGGGAGTGAGCCAGAGGTGCCGGAGCAGGGGCCGTCGGTCCCGCGTGTGCGGCCGCCGGCCGGAGGGGCTGCTCGGAGGGTGCCGAGCCTTGGTCTGATCTGGCTGCTCGGGGGGGGGGGCTCAGGCAAAGCCCCCACAGCGGCTGCCCTGCAAAGCCCTCTGCCCCGAGGGCGGGAGCGGCTCCCCAGCCCCGTGGGAGGCCGTGCCTGGGCCTGGCGTCAGGCCCCGTCCCCGGCGGCGGCTGCGGGACCGGCGGGGTCCGGTCCCTTCCCCGGGCACGGGGCGCGGGGGGGCCTGCCGGCGGGACTACAACTCCCATGGTGCCCCGGGGCCGGGCGGCCCCCGCCGGCCGCCGTAGCGCTCACGTGAGGGCGGCGGCCCGGCGGTCACATGACCGGCCGGTGAGGCAGGGGCCGGCGGAGGTGCGTGCTGCCGCCGCCGCCTCGCATGGCCAACGTCGCCAAGAAGGTGTCGTGGTCCGGCCGCGACCGCGACGACGACGACGAGGACGACGAGCGCGCGGGCGAGACAACCCCGCTGCTCAACGGCACCGGCCCCGGGGCGGCGGGCGGCGCCCGGCAGGTGGGTACCGGTACCGGCGCCGGCACGGACAGGTGGGTACCGGTACCGGCGCGGGGGCACCGGTGCATGGGCGTGGGGTCTGGCCCGTCCCGGGCCCCCCGGCACCACGCCGCCGCCGGAGGAGGCTGAGGTCGTGTCCGCGTCCCCGTCCCTGTAGCGTTTCACCGTGTCCGCTGCCCCGGGGCTGGGCGGGGGCTGCCGGCGGGGAGCGGCGGGGCGCCGGGGCTCAGCTCCCCCCGGGGCGGGGAGATCGGGCACCCTCTGGGCCCCCCGCCAGCCTGGGGAAAGCAGAACCAGGCAGGGCCCGGTGCGGGGAGAAGCCAGGAGGGAGCCACGGCTGGGCCATGGGACCTTCGGGCCGCTGGTGGGGGAAAATCTGAGCGCTGGGGCTGACTCACCGCCCGGCGCCCGCCCCGCAGCAGGGCGGCCCCGCCACGGCCGGCTCCCATCACGAGGTGCCGGTGCCCAGCTGGGACCCTGCCGCAGCTCTGCGGGGTTGGCTCCTGCCTGCTCCTCAGCTGCGGGTGCAGCCAAGCAGCCGGGGCGGTCCCTGCCAGCGGGACCTCGTGCTGCGTAGGGGCCTGCTCCCACCTGCTGGGGCTGCCCTCTTCGCTTCTCCTGAAAATACCGCTCTGTGAGGGAGCCTGTTGCCTGGCACGCTGCTGATGCCCAGACCAACGTGTCAGGCTCAAACACGTGGTGGCGGACGTCGTGCAGTACGTATGGAACTGCGCTGGCAAAAAGCTACTCCAGGGTGGGACGTATCGCAAACACAGGGAAGCCAATTCCTTCTTGCAAATTAATTTGGGGTAATTAACTGAAGAGAACCTTCTCTCCAGTGTAGCCAGAGGCTGTTAGTCAGGCTGTCTGCCTAGCAGTCTCTCCTCTGCGTGAAGCACACCATGGCTCTGGCTGATGCACTCGATGCCTGTCACAGAGTGAAGCTGTGGCTACGTGGGCTGTGCTGGGCGAGGGCTGTGGTCTTGGCAGGACGTCAGGCTGGGTCCATGGAGTGCTTCCACGCTGGCACCGGGTGGGAGAGGAGCTGCCTCTGGGTGATGTCCTTGAATTTCCTATGAAGAATTTGCTGGGAAACCTGAGCTTAGAGGAGGAGGAGTGGTGCCAGCCTTTGGCAGCTGTTAGCAGGATTGTCTTGCTGAGCATGATTCTGTGCTGCCCTGCTCCTGGGCAAGTCAGAACAGCAGGCTAATTAGAGGGAAATGCAGGGTTCATTAGGCTGGAAGTGCCTAGCGTGGCACTGTGGGAGCAGGGCACGGCAGCTGGAAGGAGTTGCCTGTGCCTATGCAGCTGTTCTGGTGTGAAAATAAAAATAATCTCCCCAGCCAGTGTGTATTTACAGTACAGGTTGTCTTTAAAGACCATGTGGTGAATTCTGCAGGTCTGAAGGGTGTTGACATATGGATTAACCAGATCTTGTGGCTGTGAGTTAATTAGGAATGGGTTTTCCTGGTGGCTTGGAAGAAATGCCTGAGCCCCCTCTACAGCAGGGACAGTCAGTGGTGCAGATCAGCCCTGCTTATTGTCACTGTGTCCCTTCGCGGTGCAGATGGCTCAGGCCCCAGCTGGTGACAAGGTGCTGTATGGCATTTTCCTTAGCAAAGATGGAGAGCGAGTACCTTGCTGGAGCTCCAGACCAGACGTGCCCCTGGCAGTGGTGGCTGGGTTGTCACCATAGCACTAGGGTTGCCTTTTGGTCTAGGGCAGCTGCTTCTCTCCCTCGGATGGTCTTTGGCCTAGGTGCTGCGTGGTCATATAAATTGAAGTGGGAAGGCAGGACAGCTTTGGCAGAGAAACAAAGAGAAACTGGAGTTGCTTAGCTCACGGGAGACTTAAACTTGAGTTATGGTAATACAATAAATATGTCCCCAGTGGAGCTTCTTCCCTTTCTCAGGTGTTTGTTGAATGGAAATGAAAGTGATCTTAAAGTGACAAAAGGAAACATGGGTCTATAGTTCTCCAGCTGGCTGCTGGGAGAGACTGAGACCAAGCACTTGTGGGTGGGAGGTGAGCAGGGGCCAGATAAACACACCTGTGACCATAGAGGGGATGCTACAGGGCTGTGCTTGAGGTTTACTCTGGTTTATAGGCCAGCTCAGTGCTGCTCTGGAGCTGACTGAGCTTTCATCCTTTCACCAGGACCTTCTAGTGCCTCGAGTATATCAGGAAGCGAGAGGCTGCCTGTATGTCTGAGCATCATACCTGCTGTGAGCTGCCCTTTTCCCACATTCTCGAGCTGCGTGTGTTGGTTCTCGGACTGAAGAGTGGGTGGACAATTTTAGTAAGAGCAGCCAATTTCCATCATTAGGCATTTTCTGAAAAAGAACACTTCTCCTTCACTACCCATTGAAGATATGCCCTGTGTTTGTTCTAAAATGCCTTGACTTTGGGATTGGTATAATGCTTCTGCTCCAGAGGTTGCCTAGAGCAGGGGATGTGGGCAGGGGGTCACCAAAAAGTGGATCAGGCTGCTGCTGCTGGGCGGCTCGTCCTTCTTAACTCCTGTGTGATTATTCTGTATCTCTAGATGTTGTTGGTCCTGTTTTCTTTAACTTCAAGTAACAGGGTGCAAAATGCAGCCTTTGTGGCTGGGTGGCAATGCTGGAGGGTTGTCGCGCTTGCTGCAATCGGAAAATCGTGGCGGGGGGGGGGGGGGGAGAAAAAGAGAAGTCTGCTGGGTGAGCCCTGATTCCTGGCAGATGGACTGCAGGTTGCACGTCCCCTGGGTTCTGGCAGAGAGGCTGCCTGTCCCTGCCTGCCTACTGCTGCCTGCCCACTGCTGGGAGCCTGGAGCTGGCCTCCCTGGAAAGCCGCTGCCCTCGGTGGTGGCAGGAGCTTCCCCAAGCAGAGGGGTTTTAGCAAGTCCAGTCCCTTCTGCTGGGTGCTCGCACGGTCAGGGACTGTGGCAGTGCTTTAACCTTGCACTGCTCCTCTGCAGAAGGGACACGTGGGACAAGGTGCTTGGAGAAAGGCAGGTGAGCCAGGACAATAACAGCCTCGTGCAGGTGAGGGGCAAGAAGCAGCTGTGCCCTGCAGTGGCACTGGGAGGTCAGAAGCAAAATTGCAACCGAGTAGTGACGCCACGGGGAGAGTCCAGACGTTTTCTGCGCCCTTATGGGCCTGGAGGTGAGGAGCCTCATTCTCTCCTGGTGTGGTGCACTTTGGGGATGATGGATGTGTTGAAGCCTGTCGCAGCTGTGGTTGTGTGTCGGGGGGTGGGGAGCGGGATTTCCAAAGCCTTGCAGCTCATCTGCCCCATACACTGCCATAGCTGGTGACGGGGCTTCCCGGGCTGGTGAGCCATGCATGCTGTCTGGAGCTGTCTTTCCCACCCAAGCAGGTACCAGGGACTCCTCGGCAGAGCACGCTGGGGCCAGGAGGGCCCTGGGTGCTGGAAATCCTCTTCCTTCCCTCCCGCTGCTTCTGCAATACTGGTGTGGCCTGCACTGCACTTTATCTCATTGATAACAGAAAGCCATGTGCTTCCAGTTCGTTAGTGAGCAGCAGGATGGTGATAAGGGACAGTGTATGGGGGGGTGTCTTCACACCAGGTGGTGGTTGCTGGGGTGGGTGATGTCCTGCAGGGAGCAGCCTTGCTGGCTTGTCCCTGTGAAGTCAGCTGTGGAGCAGAGTCAAATGCTCCCTATTTATGGTTCTTCAGGGTGACTTTTGGGAGGCCAGGTCGCTGTGCATGCAGCCTGGGTTTGTTCTGTGGTCTGGGTTTGGTCTGTGGTGTTTTAGTCTTGACTGAAGTCGTTCTGCTATTCACAAACAGGGATTGCTCTTTGACTGCTCTGCTCAGAGGTAAAACTCTGATGTAGCATCATGTATAGCAGTGTGGCTTCTTGTCACTTTTGCCAAACTGGGATGCTGGTAGCAGTGCTGCTGTCTCCCACCCTGACCCATGATGCTCCAGGCTGGTGCCAGGATCTGCGTTCAGCTGCTGCTGTCTGACCTCTGAGATGGTCCTCTTGGGGCCTGAGTAGAAGGTGGTGGTTGAGACCTTCTGCCAGACTTTTTTTTCTTCTTGAGATTGATCCTGAGTTTGCTCTCGCCCATCTCAGATGGTACTGGAGTGGGTGGCAGGTGGTGAAGGGGGAAGGGGCCTCAGGTGGTCTCTAGCCCAGCCCCTGCTAAGAGCCACAGATATGTTAGACCAGGTCGCTCAGGGCCCACCCCCAGGTTCAGTGTGTCACCACCCTTGGAGGGAATGTTTGTCTCTGATATCTAAGCAGAAGTTCCCTTGCTGCAGCTTGTCTGCTGCTTCTTGTACTATCAATGCAAAGCTTCAAGAAAAGCCTGGCTCCATGTTCTCTGTAACCTCTCATTATGTGACCGGAGCCAGCAAGATGTCCCTGAGAAGCCCCAGCTTCTCCTTATGCATCTTTGCCAGGGGCTGGAGCAGGTGGTGTCTTGCTGGACTCACTCCTGTGTCTGAGTGCCTTTCTGGTCCCTGGGGAGCCCAAACTGGGTGCCGAGTCCCAGGCGTGCTCTGGGATCCCTTCCCCAGACCTCCTGGCTGTGGTCTTGCAGCACCCAGGAGCTGGTCGACTGCCTCTACTGCAGCTGTGTGCTGCTGACTCCTCTTCAACTCATCTACCAGCTTCCTGCAAGACTTTTTCAGCAAAGCTGCTTTCTAACCATTGGGGCACATCCATCCCAGGTGCAGGGCTTTGTATTTGCCTCTGTTGAACTTTGGGGGCTTCCCTGCAGCCTGGTGAGGTCCCTCTGAGGAGCAGGCCTGCCCGCCAGTGTACCAACTGCTCTGCTAACAAAGGCATTAAGCAGTATTGGTCCAGATCAAGGCTCCAGGCATCTTTTTGTGGAGCTCAGAATGGGTAAGGAATTAGCTTTATCACCTAAACAGGGCAAGTGCTGAGGGCTGGGTGCCGCTGCTGTCGGAGGCAGGCTCAGCTGGCCTGAGAGCCTCTCCTGGGGCAGGAGAGCTGTTGAGTCCTCTGGATTTTGGCAACTGTGTTGTTATGTGGAGATAATCGTACTGTGGTCACACCAACATCATATGTACCCGGGATCAGCAGCTGTCTTGGCCTGAGTTTGAAAAACATCCAAAGGAGAGTAGTGTTGACCATGTGCTCAATGAATCTTTGAGCTGTGCACAAATAGCCTTCTGTCTTGGCTCCTGGCTGCCTGAATCTCCTCTGTCCCTCTTATAAGTCAGGTGCTGATAGAAGTAGCTTTTTCCTGTCCTCCTGGCATGTGATCCCCATGCCAGGCGAGACAGGAGCAGCCTCAGATAGTTAGTCCAGAGTGACTCTGCCCATCTGGATGCTGGAGGGATGCCCGGACTTAGGGGGAGGGGGTGCATATTAAAAACACACTGCTTGTCTAACAAAGTTCAGCTTCAGGTCCAGCTGCAGCTCCTTTCCCTTCATCTGTGCTTGGGTCCTGCTGCTGCCTAATCTGTTGGGAGTGGAGCTGCTGTGCCATGGCCCCTTGCTCCATAGGGACTGGGTATAGGGGGGATGTGTCACTGGTTTGTCCCCGTTTGGTCTTTCTGTGGACCCCCGTGACCAGCAGAAGGAGGATTTCCCTGAAGGGCTGGTCCTGTATTGGGTCTGAGGTCTTGGTGCCTGAGGTCTGAGCCCAGGTGTGAGTGGGGGACATGGTACCGGTGACAGTTTCCATCTCATTGCCTTGATCTTACCCTGGACATATGGCATCTAGTGGGAACCTTAAAATCTTGTGCTTCCTGAAGCCAGGTGGAGCTCCCTTGCAAGGTCTCAGCTTTGTCCCTCCCAGGATTTCAGGGTGAGGACCCTGTCCTTCCCTCCTCTCCAGGACAGCAGGGGCCTGGCTGGGACCTCCGCCTGCCACTGGAGCAGCTGGGCACCAGCAGGCGCTGAAACGGGCAGTTTCTGCCTCCAGCTCGTGACTCTGGGTAAGCTCCCACCCACGTCCCCCCTGGGGAGGTGACGGCTTTGGGCGTGCCTGGCTTGTAGGAGCCCACGGTGGTCTGCTCTGACTGCCAGGAAAGTCCACCTGGGTCCTTTCCAGGGGGATTGTGGAGCCATCATGAACCAGAACCAGGCTGGTCTTGGTAAACCCATGTCCAAAAACCACTCCATGGAGCACCTCGTGCGCAGTCCCTCCTGTGGGCAGATCCACAACCACGTGGCTCCCTTGCTGGGGATGCCCATGCCTGCAATGGCTTAGGCTTTTGGGGACGAAAGGGTACCAAGAAGGGTTTGAGAAGCTGGAGCAAAACCCACCTGCAGGTCAGGGAGTAAATGAGAATGCGGAGCAAATGGAGAAATGGGAAAATAGGTCAGGCTGCAAACACAAAGCAATATTCTTTGTCTGTAGTGACATGCGCAGCTCCCAGCTGCTCTGGCCTGCACGTTCCAGACAGGATCTGTGGGGATTAAAGCAGCAGGGGCTCGATCTGGGATCTGCCAGCTTGCTGGCGTGCCAGGGCCCTACTGTTGCTCGCTATCCCTCTTTTATTCTCCATTCCTTTAGCCTGGCAGCTGGGGAGAGGTGAGGCTCTAGAAGGGAAGATCTTAATGTTGAGAAATGGTATTTGGGCTGTTCTTGGTGACAGTGCTGCTTGCACCCTTGTGCATCCCTGTGTTTCACAACGGCAGAGGGGTGATGGCAACTTGCCTGCTTCTGCTGTGTCCCCTTGCAGCACTGCCGAGCTGAAGGCTGGCTCAGCTGCAGCCCAAGCCTGCATTGGCCAGGAGACAAGAGGTGCCCCAAATAGACCAAAAACTCCCATGTTACGCAATGGCGTGGCCAGTTACAAGCCCGGTCAGCAGCGAAAGGAGAACCTGCCTTCCCAGAGGGAAACGCAAATGTTCCTTCCCAGCATTGTGCTGGGGCTGGCTTAGAGAGGCGCTGGTGTCTCTGAGGCTGTGTGGGAGCAACGTGCCCCGCTTCCTCTTGTGTGTGCTGGCTGGCAGCCGGCCTGTCCGTCGCTCCAGTCCTCGATGCTCGTAGGGAGATGAACATGCTGATGTGCTTGCCTCCCTGGCTGGGAACCGCTCCCGTGGAGCGGATGGCAGAGCCAAACCTGCCCTCAGCCATCCCTTATCGCTGGCTAGGTGTGCGAGCTGAGGGATGCCCTGGCAGGTCTTGGTGTGCTTGTGAACGCAGAGCTGGCACTTTCTGTTCAGGGGGTCTGTCCCTCCCCAGCTCCAGGGGAATGTGGAACGTGCTGCTCAGCACGGGTTTGCTGGCTGCATGGTTGCTGTGTCGGGGTGCCACACTACTCCTTGGCCGGAGGCTGTTGGTGACTCTCGCCAGCTCTTGGGACTGCTGGCTACTAGTCTCGAATGAGCTGCTGCTGGCTGGCACCTTCCCTGGGGCAAGCTGGCTCTGCCAGCTAACAGCTTGCAGCAGCTTGCCCAAACCCTGGCAGACTGCTGTTGCCTCATGCTCCCTCTAGAGCTGTGGGTCCCACATCCTCTGTGTGTCCTCCAAGAGCAGTCCTCTGAGGGTGCTGCGCTTTGGGGGGCTCTGGCAGTGGGCTGGCAGGCAGAGCTTGGTGAGAGGCACAGAGCACGAGCACCCGTGTGCTTGCTCCTTCCTTCTGCCAAGGCTTGCAGTGCATTTGGGAGTTGACCTCGTTTTCCCTTCTCTCCTCAGCTCACTCCTTCCGCCTTCCTGCGCATCGGACAGCTGAGCAATGTAGACCTCAACGAGGACATCCGTGAGCTGGTGAGTGGCACAGAAAGGGGCCCACCATTACAGAGACCACTTCCCTTCTACTAACGGCTGCTTTTGTTCCCCCCCCCGCCTCACATCCCGCTTGTCCCACGAGGGCTCCAGCACTTCCTCCTGGGCTGGGTGACCTTCATGGTGTGGACAGCTGGCTGCCCTTCTGCCTTGACTGCCGCTCCTTCTTCTTAGCTGCAGTGCCTAGCCCAAGGACATCATGGTCCCCTGCACCTCTCTGAGTGCCAGCACCAGCTTGCCGGCACAAATTTGCTCCCACGGGAGCAAATGTAGAATCTAGTGGTGTGGGAAGAGATTTCTTTCTTGTCACGAGAGCTCCAAGCTGCTTTTCTTGCCTGCTGCCCAGTTGAATGCAAAGGCAAGGGAGGGGATCTGTAGTGGAACAGCAGCTGGGGGAAGATGTCTTGGCCCTGGGGACAGGGTTAATGGCAGATGGGGCATCTTGTGAAAACTCTGAAGTTTCAAGTTATTCCCCCCTCCATGCACACCTGAGAAGCTTTTCTTCCCCAGATTCTCCTGCCTCAGCTCTGGAGGTGCAGGAAGAGCAAATGGGAAGAAGACTTTTGCTAAATATTTCTTGTGGAATTCTTAAATGGGAAGAAATATGTCTTAATCCGGCACCTTGAAGGAAAGGCTGGGCTGGCTTTGGCCATAGCTGTAATGCAGGGTCAGGGAAGGGTGCAGGGTGCCACTGCCCCAGGGGTCCCTCTGGCATCCTCGATAAATGCCCTAATTCGGAGCTGGGAACAGCTTGCGCGGTCAAAGTTGTTTGGGAAACAGAATTTGGTTTCTGCCCAAAGTCATGGGCCTACTAGAAATAGCTCCTTGCTTTCAGCTGAAGGAATTTCCTGCCGAGGTGAAAGGTTGCCCTCCACTGGAGGACAGAGCTGCTCGGAGTCAGCGCGGTACCCGCCTGGGCAAACGCTCCATCTGCCTGTGGGGAAATGTCCTACCCAGGGGCAGAGAGGCTGTGGGTGATGGTGCACACCTGACAGCCTGTTTCAGCTGCCTTAAATCTCATATATCCACCAATTGGTGGAAAATTATCCCAGATCCTGGCCTGCTGGACGGCTTGCACTAGGGCTTGGGTCTCCACAGTCCTCTCCACCACTCCTGAGCATGAAAACCAGCATTAAACCAGTAATTATGTGGAGGGTTGGACTCAGACCTGGCCCTCCTAACCTGTGCATTGCATCCCACAGGAGACAGAGCTGCCTCGGCAGCATCCCAATGAGATTCCCCACAATGAGAAGCTCCTGTCGCTCAAGTATGAGGTAAGTGCCTGTCTCCCTCCATTGGCTCTGCCCTCTGGGATGCAGTGGGTGAGGTACATGGGGTGAGGGCCTGTGGTCGCCCAGCTAGAGGGATTTCAGCAGGGAAGGAGCGGGATCGAGGGAAGAAAAAGATACAGGGGTGAGGAGGGACAGAGGTTGAGGGTCTGAGGCCAGCCCTCCCCAGCATGGGTGTCTCTTCCCCTGTGCTGGATGGTAACAGCATCTTCCTTTCCTGAATTAGAGCCTGGACTATGACAACAGCGAAAACCAGCTGTTCCTGGAGGAGGAGAGGAGGATAAACCACGCGGTGAGTCTCACCGCAACCCCGTTGCCCACTATCTCCGTGGCGGGGGGGGGGGGGGGAAGCCAGGATGGCCCAGGGAACCCCACCTGGCTGCTGTGGGGCTTCTCCGCCCAAGGACAGGTCATACTCGGTGCTTGAGCCGGGGTAGGTTTATGGGCACTGACCAGCTTGTGATGAGCCATAAAACCTCAGGAGCAAGGACCCAGCATACGATGGTTCGAATGGGAGCTAGCCTGGGTGCGCATGGTGGCGTTGTTGAGCAGCACGGGGCAGGTCCCTGAGCAGAGGGACTTCTGGAGCCCTGTGAAGCATCTGCCCTGGGGCCTTTGGGAGTCAGTGCCACAGCAAGAAGCCCAACTGGAGGCAGGCAAGCTGGAAATGCACGTCTGCTGTTAGGGATCCCACAGAGGGGCAAGGGTACTGGCTTAAAATAAGTAAATTGTGGCCAGGCTTTGCAATCCTGGGTAAGCCAGCATCAGTTTAACCTGGGCAGCTCTGAGAAGAGCTGCCCATACTTAGGGCTATGTTGGGGAAGGTGGCCAGGTGGGCTGGAGTCCCTCCGATGCTGGCAGGGGCCAGGCTGGGCAGCAGCGGGGTCTGATGGCTGTCTGTCCCTCAGGCTTTCCGGACAGTAGAGATCAAGCGCTGGGTTATCTGTGCCATGATTGGCATCTTCACCGGCCTCGTCGCCTGCTTCATCGACATCGTGGTGGAGAAGCTGGCTGGGCTGAAGTACCGGGTGGTGAAGGGCAGTATCCTCCCCTGGAGCCATTGCTGCCAGCCAGCCGGGAGCTGTGGGGTGTCTGCTCCTGGTAGCCATGAGAGGGGTGCTGGGGGAGCAGGCAGCGCTTCCTTACCTGGGTTTGGTGGCACAGACCCTGCCGCCCAAGGTGCTGCCGAGTGCCCGGCTGCTCTGCAGGGCGGAGCTGTGGCTGGGCACTGCTGTAACAGAGGAGGCTCCTCACAGCAGCCCTGACTGTCCTAAGTGCACAGGACCTGCTGCGCTGCTGCAGCCCAAGAAGCATTTTAGTGATGTGTTACTGCAGTGGGAGGGATGGAACCCAACTGGTACTAGCCTTTCCTTGAGCTGCTTCCCCAGATATCGACAAGTTCACAGAGAAAGGGGGCCTGTCTTTCTCCCTGTTACTCTGGGCCACCCTGAATGCCAGCGTGGTGATGGTGGGCTCCGTGATCGTTGCTTTCATAGAGGTAAGAGTTTGGAACTGGTCTGGGTTGGGGTATCCCTGTGCCTCCTGCCCTGGCTCTTTACATGGGGGAAGCAGGATCATGTCTTCAGAAAACATGCAAATTTGTGTAACAGCAAATGTATTTCTGCCAAATTGGCTCTTGGTAGCCCCAGTTCCTCGGTGCTGGCTCCAGCTGTGCTGTCGAGTTTTTCCAGGGTTGTCGGACTCGTGGGACATGCTGCCCTTTGCTGGCAGCCCCCGCAACCTGGGGCAGAGGGTGTGCTCCAGCTTTGGGCACAGGTGCAGCTCTCCCAAGCCTTGGCCCTAGCTTGGCCTCTCTATGTTGGGTGTACATGAGCGCTGGCAGAGAGCAGGCTGGTCAGCTGCCTTGGGGACATGCTCGGAGGACAAGCCAGAGACTGGGGCTGATTTGTGGCTTGGAGGGGGGCAATGGCTCTCTACGGGCCACTCTGAGTCAGTAATGTCTTCCTCGTGGCTTTTCCCTTGCTCACCCTGGCCACCAAATGTAAGCCTTCTGCAGCACTGGGCCTCTTGCCATGACATGGTGGTGGGAACGCCCTAGTGTCCCCCAAGAAGCCAGCCAGCTCCTTCTCCCTGGCATATTTGCCCTTAGGGGCAGTGGGTGCCACCCTCAAGCCCACCTCCAGAGACTGTAGATAGGCTTGGCCTCATCTCTGAGCCTCCCTGAGGGTGTGCCCTGTGCTGAGAGACAGGAGCAAGGTGGCCAGTGTGTCCCTATCTTGTACGTGGCAGCCACTCATGCTCTCCCTGATCCCCACAGCCTGTTGCAGCTGGCAGTGGCATTCCCCAGATCAAATGCTATCTCAACGGTGTGAAGATTCCACATGTTGTCCGCCTCAAGGTAGGAAGTGGGAGGTGGTGGGATGCGTGCCTTCTGCCCGTGATGGGGCCCCCTCTGCCAGGCTGGCCCGGGAGTGTTGTGTCCTCATGGGGTGGTCCCTGCCTGTGCTGCTGTGGCAGAGGAAGAGCTGGCACAAGCTCCCAGCCGCCCTGCTGTGCCTCCCGGCTCTGTAGCTGTTCCCCCCGGCCCCCGGTGTCAGGCAGTTAAACCTCATGCCCTGGGATCAGCAGCTGGCACTAGGAAGAACAGCTTTGGGTAATTTTTTGCTCTGGCCAAGAAGAAAGTTGTCCAACCCCACTGCCACACTGCGGGGGCTGAGAATCACAAGTTCACCTGGGTCACTGGCTCCTGCCCCTGCGGCTGGCTGGGTCTGTGTCCCCCATGGCTGCTGCAGTCGTGTTCGTGGCAGCTGTGTGATGTGCTGTGCCTGTCATCTCTGTTTTGCAGACCCTGGTGATCAAAGTCTGCGGGGTCATCCTCTCGGTGGTTGGTGGCCTGGCCGTTGGGAAGGTGATGTGCACAAAGCGTTCTCTGGCATGCTGCTGGCATATTGTTACCCACTGCTGGCACATGTACCACAGCCTATCGCTGGCCCTGTGCTGGGGACGGGGTGCTGGGGGCCCTGCAGTGACTTCCCAGTTTTATTCCCTGGTCCTCTGGCCAAGGTGACTGTGGTGTGGCCAGGTTTTGGGAGCCCCCAGGGCATGTGGTGCCACCGAACCAGCCTTTGTGTGGCTCAGCTGAGGGCAGGAAAGCAGCAGCCTATGTCCATCGGTGGCTGTCCCTGCAAATGTTAGATGGGGGATACCTGTGTGCCCCGTTGGGACCTTTCTAGCTTTCTGGGATCGAAGGCAGGCAAGGGAAGCCTCCCTCCCCCTTGGCTGGAGGGGGTGCTGGTGGGAACAGGAGGTGGCCATGGGACCCACTTGCTAGAATGAGGATTTAAAGGGGGAAAATGGCAAGGTCTGTATTTCCCAGAGGGAAATCTTCCCGGCCAGCTGCTTCAGGGCTGCAATGTGATGAGCAGCATTCAGCTGTCCCTGACTGTCCCCTGGGTTCTTCCTCCTCCGGTCTGACTCTGCTCTCCTGCCAGTAGGAAGGACCCATGATTCACTCTGGAGCAGTGATTGCTGCTGGGATCTCCCAGGGAAGATCCACGTCTTTAAAGCGTGACTTCAAGGTTGGTGTTGAGGGCTGAGGGACTGTGCTGCGGGTGACCCTCCTGTGCCCAAACCAGGCTGTTCCTTAGGGTCATGCTGGTGGCTTGGGGTCATATATGGCATGCCCTGTGTCTCCCCTAAACTGTGCCCGGCCCTAAACCTGCCTTTGCTTTGGTGTTTCAGATCTTCGAGTACTTTCGCAGAGACACAGAAAAGAGGGACTTTGTCTCGGCTGGAGCGGCTGCTGGTGTCTCAGCTGCGTTTGGTGCCCCTGTGGGTACGTGCCTTGGCTCTCTGATGCTGAGCGGTGCCTGCACTTGGATCTCATGAGGAGGTGCTCCCACTTGCATGGAGGCAGCTGCTGGGATCTGCCTGGGGCACTGCAGGAGCCCTCTGGCAAAGTGCACAGCCCCACTCCAAGCTGTCCTGCCATGCCACGCAGGTCTTGGGAAGAGAGGAGCAGGGTCATCTGTCTCGGATCCCAAATGTTGCCTCCCTGGGATGGAGGAGGGCAGTGGAGGGGCTTCACTGTGATCAGTACATCGCTGATGGCTTGGTGGGCTTGCTGCTGGTCTCTTTGCTGGAGCCTGTGAGGTCTGGGGTGGTGTGGGGCACATGGGCTGGGATGAATTTGGGTGCCTTGGCTAGTGCTGTGAGCCAAGGGTCTGTGGCATGCGCCCCATGTGAAGGTGTCTGTGTCTTGCATTTGCAGGGGGTGTCCTCTTCAGCTTGGAGGAAGGGGCTTCCTTCTGGAACCAGTTCCTGACATGGAGAATCGTAAGTGCTGAAAGCAGGAGCAGTAAATTGAGGGCTGCCAGCTCCAGTGTGAGGCATTGCCTTTTCCCAGTGCCCCACAGCCCCAGGCCTCCTGCCATCCCTGCCCCAGCTGGGCGGCTGTGTGTAACACACTCCAGAGAACAGCATCCCAGCTCCCTTTCTGTGCCCTGGTCCTCAGGGGCTGAATTTGGACCTGGTTGAGTTCCATCTTGCTGCCAACCCCTTTCCAAGGGAGGTGCCTTGGGCTGTGCCCCAGGACAACCGAGAGGTGAAAGGAGGAGCAAGCCCCTGGTTGGTGTAAGCTGTCCAGAGGGCCGCTACAAGGAACATGGCCTCTTGTTCCCACCACACCATGGGTATCAAGCCCTACCCAAGGGCCCTGGGGCAGGGGGTGGTTTGGGGTAGTGCGGGAGGCACATGGTGAGGGAGCGGGGCTGGAGGCATCTGGCAGTGCCTCTGGGCTACATCTCCTTCCAGTTCTTTGCTTCCATGATCTCTACGTTCACTCTGAACTCTGTCCTGAGCGTTTACCACGGCAATGCTTGGGATCTCTCCAGCCCTGGGCTCATCAACTTCGGCAGGTTTGATAATGAGGTATGGCACAGATATTCCGCATGTAGGGCTCTGTTGGAGGGGGTTAGAAGCAGCCCATGGCAGCTTGGGGCAACTAGTCTGTCTTAAAATACCACCCACAGGCTGGGGCAGGCTCTGCCCTAGCAGGCTATGGGGTCTGGCCAGATCCTGGCTCCACCAACCCCAGCAGAAGGCTTTTCTGCAGCCACTGCTGGGTCTGGGGGCTGTGGGGTGTCCAGGGGAGACTTTGGGGTAGCTCTGAGAGCTGCTTGCCAGCACAGGCTTGTGCTGTCCCAGCAGACAGTGACCAGCTGGGGGGGGCTGCAGATGGGCCAGGGGATCTGAAACTTGTTTCTTTCTTGCTTGCAGAAAATGGGATACACGATCCAGGAAATTCCTATCTTCATCTTTATGGGAGTAGTTGGTAAGAGTGTGCTGCTCTTTCAATTTGATTAGTCTGAATAATTTCCTCTGTTCTCTGCCTGAGTCTAAAAAAGCTTTGGGATCCACTTTCCTGGGGAGAATGGGAAATCCATTGAACTCCGGAGCAGAAGCTGCCTGTGGGGCTTAAACGGGGGCGAGAGCTGGATCCTGGCCCAACCCTTACCCTTTGTAACAAAGGCGAGCCCCTTTAATCCACATAGAGCAAAGTTGTTGAGTGGGGTCAGTGCATCGCAGTTGTGAGCAGCCCCTTGCTTTCAAACAAGCTGCCCTTGTCCCCATGGAGTTGGCCTGTCCCTCACC
The DNA here is from genome assembly GCA_013400875.1 of Anhinga rufa. NCBI lineage: Eukaryota > Metazoa > Chordata > Aves > Suliformes > Anhingidae > Anhinga > Anhinga rufa. The sequence goes on along the minus strand of VZTV01091551.1, from coordinate 19,628 downwards.
TGCCTAGCGCCAACCACTGCTGCTGGTGCCGGGCTCTTCTTGGTGTCAGGTCCTGGCTGTCTCTGCAGGGACAGCATCCGTGTGTCCCAGGGCTGCTGGTCACGGTGGATAGGTTGTTGATGTCTCCCTGAGCTTCACAGGTTCCTTGTGTCCCAGACAGCCATAGGAGAGCCTGGGACTCGCGTGCTGAGCTTTTCCTCTTTTGCATTCACAGGCGGGATCCTCGGGGCCCTGTTCAATGCCCTCAATTACTGGTTAACGATGTTCCGGATCAGGTAAATGCTCATGGGTAACTAAGGTGATTGACATGGGTTAGCTGGCACCTTCTGCGCTCCCTCAAAGCTGCATTCCCAGACAAAGCAAGACTGTAATCCTGCATTTAACATGAGCAACAGCAGCCCCTGGGAGCTGGGAGGAAAAGATGCCATATGCCTCTTGCTGCCTGTGGTTGAGGCTGTGACCCACAACATCCTGCCATTGCTCTGACCCTGCGAAGTATTTCCCTTCAGTGACTTGAGTGCCCGAAGAAGTGCAAATACTGTGCAGACCTGACTGTTATGTGCTTCTGAGAGTAATGAGAAAACAGAGAGCTGCTAAAGCCATCTGAGCCCCTTCTGGCACAGCCAAATACTTGTCACCAGCTTTTCAAACACCAGAACCAGCCTCGTGGCCTCCGGGAGGGATGGATGACCTGTGGCCATGGAGCAGGGATGGGCCTGCAGCAGCTTCCAGGGCATCACTCCTCATGGGCCTTCAGGGGCCTCAGCTTTCTGGGCTTGGCTCTGTGCTGTCCCCCCACCCCAGATCATGCCAGCCTTTCCATGGGAGCTGTGCCTGGCCCCGTGCAGGGGAGGCCTGCAGGTCTGCTGGAGCTGGCTGAGCAAAGCTGCTCTTCCCACTGGCCTCCTGCCCCAAGTCCCCAGGACAGCTTCATCAGAGGATAGAGTGCCGGAGAGCCTGGCAGGGTCTGGGAAGTGAGCAGAGCCAGCCAGCCTGTCTGTATGCCTGATGTCCTGTGCCAAGCCAGGCTGCGGGTGATCCTGCCTGCACCCTTGGGTGCCACTCTCATTCCTCCGCTCCCTTTGCAGGTACATCCACCGGCCCTGCCTCCAGGTGGTCGAGGCCATGCTGGTGGCAGCAGTGACGGCAACTGTGGGGTTCGTCATGATTTACTGCTCGAGAGACTGCCAGCCTATCCAGGGGAGCACGGTGGCATATCCCCTGCAGGTAGGAGATGCTGGAGAATGGCCATCCTGAGCCTGGGCAGAGGCTGAGGGCTGAGCAGGGAGATGAGGCCCTGCTGGGTTTTGTGGCACTGGACCTCACAGTCAACACCTTCCACTGCAGGCAGAGCTGGAGACCCAAGTTGGTGTGCTTGCTGCCCACAGCTGCCTCCTCATCGCACACATCCCCCTGAGCCTGGCAGCCTTCCCTGCCACAGGGCAGCCTGGATCTGCCACTTCTAACTTGCTCTTTTCTTCCCCCTCAGCTTTTCTGTGCTGATGGAGAGTACAACTCCATGGCCACTGCCTTCTTCAACACACCTGAGAAGAGTGTTGTCAACCTCTTCCATGACCCTCCAGGTCTGTGCAGCCAACAAGCGGGTCCTTGAACATGAGCAGAGCGGCACTGGGCTTGTGCGAGGTGGCTGACCTGTTCCCTGGCCACTCGTGGGACAAGGCAGGGGATGATCAGCGTGGCCCCATGAAGGCACAATGGGATCCAGCAAAACACTGTGCTTGCTCCTTTCCTGCAGTGGTAGAAGGAGGTGGGATGGATGCTGTGCCTGGTGGCACCTACGAGCTCAGCGCCGAAGTGCTGAGGTCTCAGGAGCCTGTGAACAAAGACCTGGTTTTGTTTTTTGCATTTGCAAGCTGTTGCTTCTGAGTTGCGTGGGAGCATGTCTGACTCTTGCTGACTGTCTGAAGTCCATCCTGGAAATGTCCCTGGCTGTTTTCTTAATTAGCAGGGCCTCTTGCCCCAGAATGACTTTACCTTCTGGGCAGGTTGTGGAGGTGGACCTTGGGGTTCGGATTTGCTTGAGAAATGCAATTTGGCTCCCAGGTTCCAGCTCCCATTTCCCTTGGACCTAGTGTAATGACAGCATGCCCTCTGCCTGCTGGTCTGAGTTTTGTGGGCAGGGAGCAGGCAGCCCCAGATTTCTAGATGCTTAGCCTGGAGAGTTCAGCTTGGCCACATGAAGCCAAGTGTCCTGTGTCTTGAGGCCACTCCCTGCAGTGCTGGGTCCTCCTTGGCTCAGGGCTTCAGTCCATTGACCTCTCTGTGAAGGAGAGGATGCAAAGTACTCATTTAAACTAGACTGAGCTGCTTGGCAATCCTAAAATAGTAGGCTGAGTCCTCAGGACAGCAGGGTCTCACTGTGATGGCACAACCTGTGTCGTGGGGCAGCTTGGGACTGGCTGGAGCAGCCACGGCAGCTGCAGGATGGGAGGGGGTTTCTAGGACCTAATCTGCTGAGATGATCCAAAAGCTGGCAGTAAGACCCCTGCCAGCTAACCAGCACCTCTAGCCTCCCGACCTTGTCCTCCAGCACTGGCAGCCCCTTGGGGCTTTGAATTTCATCATGCTGCCTCGTGGGAGGCTGGGAACCGCAGGGCTGAGAGGGGACGGGTCATCGCGGGTTGCAAGATGGAGGAAAGGTGTATGCTAGACTCAGTGGGATGGGAGGGCTTGGGATGGCACTGGCTGACTGGCGGGGCCCTTGAGGGGGCAGAAACAACCTAGAGAGACGGTTTGAAAGGCTTGTGCTGCCAGGGAGGAAGGTGCATCTGATGAGAGGGGATTTCACTGCTAGGAGTGTGTCATGGGGCTTCTGCTGTCTGTTCTCGTGTGGTTGCAGCCCACTGTGGTGCCCTCTGGGCTGCGGGACCAGCACTGACTCTCTGTTCACTCTCCACCTCAGGTTCCTACAACCCCATGACGCTGGGCATGTTCACACTGATGTATTTCTTCCTGGCCTGCTGGACCTACGGCCTCACAGTGTCTGCAGGGGTCTTCATCCCCTCCCTGCTGATCGGCGCTGCCTGGGGGAGGCTCTTTGGCATCTCCCTGTCCTACCTGACCAAAGGCTCGGTGAGTGCTTGGTGGGCAGGAGGGCTGGATAGGAGATGTGGCACCCAGCCCTCACTGCTGGGCAGGCAGCATGGGCAGGCATGGCTAAGAGCCTGGCATAGCAGTCTGGAAAGGTGCAGAGTGGGTTAACTCCTCACTCGATGTCTTCCCGAGCTGGATCTGGGCTTTCCCATGTCCCAACAGAGCTCTGATGGCAGCTGGACTATGCAGGCGGCCTTAGGCACTCCTCCCCACTTTGGAGGGGGGTTTTGGGACCATGGTACTGTGTTTTATCTCTGGATGCCCTGGAGCCAGCAGCTGACTCAGCCCCTTCTCTCTCCTGTGCTCAGATCTGGGCTGACCCTGGGAAGTACGCCCTCATGGGAGCTGCTGCACAGCTGGGTGAGTTCCCCACGGCACAGTCTTGGCCACCTCCTGCTCATGTTGGGCTGAAAATGGCATGGGAAAAAGTGGTCCATGCTTCCCTGGTGCAGCTTCTTCTACAGCTGAAGCCCAGCCTGGCTGTCAGCTTCCTAATAACCCTGCCAAGCACAGGCGGTGCTGAGGTACTAGTGAGGTTTGGGCTTGTCTGAGGCACCCCTGCCTGCGCAGGCAGTCCTGGATCACCATGCAGAGACTGAGGGGCCTCAGGTGCTTTGCAATCCCTTCGCCCCATGTTTCCCTGCTCCCCTAAACCCCTTGGGTACCTCTCGCAGGTGGGATAGTGCGGATGACACTGAGTCTCACGGTCATCATGATGGAGGCGACGGGCAATGTCACCTATGGTTTCCCCATCATGCTGGTGCTGATGACGGCCAAGATTGTGGGAGACTACTTTGTGGAGGTGAGGGCTGGTGTGCTCACTGGGAGCCTGGGACCTGGCAAGAAGCTGTGGGTTGGGGTTGGGAGTGCTGGGGAGCTGCAGGGGTCCAGGACAAGTGTGTGCTCCCTTCTGGAGGGGAGGTGCTGTAATGCTGTACCCCTCGGCGTCTTGCCAGGCTTCTCCTGATAGCTCAGCTCTCATTGCAGGGGCTCTATGACATGCACATCCAGCTGCAGAGTGTGCCTTTCCTGCACTGGGAGGCCCCGGTGACATCCCACTCCCTCACAGCCAGGTAGGTGGGCTGGGGGACGCTCATCGCTCCTGGGGCAGCAGCTTTTGAACAACAGTGTTGGCCTGAGCTGGAAATGCGGGTGGAGACATGTTTCGTTCCCAGTGCCGCCAGCCCAGCCCCTTTCCCAGTAGGGAGCAGGGCCTATGGTGCATTCCCTCCCTGTGTCCCAGGCAGGTTATGGGGATGGAGGAGGCATACACAGGGGGAGAAGGATGGAATATGGGACTTGCTGCTGTGGGGCTGTTTCACACTGAGCCTTCCCCGCAGGGAGGTCATGAGCACTCCTGTCACCTGCCTGCGGAGGATCGAGCGAGTGGGCACGGTTGTGGACATCCTCAGTGACACCTCTTCCAACCACAACGGCTTCCCGGTGGTGGAGAGCAACCCTGATGCCACACAGGTGGGTAGGGTGCCACTTGCGAGGGGATGCAGCTGGGGGTCAGCCACGTGAGGGCTGGCCATGGCATGGGAACCTTGTCCTTGCCCCCCCCTCCCCCAGCCCCATCTCACATGTGGTGCTCTGTTGCAGGTGGCAGGACTGCGGGGTTTGATCTTGCGTTCCCAGCTCATCGTCTTGCTGAAGCACAAGGTGGGTGATGCTGCGCGAAGGTTGTTTGGGCTGTATCAGAGCCCCAGTGTCCCTGTCCCACTGCTGCCTCAGGCCCCTTGGTGCCTACCTTGCCTGGGAGGAGCTGGTGAAGGGTCCCTGTCATCAGCCTTGGCTTGCCTGAGGAGACAGTGGGGGCTGCCATGCTGTGCTGGGGTTACCTGTACCCCAGTGGGCTCACAAACCCCAAGTGAATGGGAAACAGCCTGTTCTTCTGCAGATGGTTCATGCTCCTGCTCTATTCCCTCCCTGCCCTTGTACATTGCCTTGGTCCTGGTGCCTGTCAGTGCTGCATGATGGTCACCAGCGGCCTCTCTCTTCCCAAGGTTTTTGTGGAAAGGGCCAACCTGAGCCTGGTGCAGCGGCGACTGAAGCTGAAGGATTTCAGGGATGCCTACCCCCGCTTCCCCCCCATCCAGTCCATCCACGTCTCCCAGGATGAGCGTGAGTGCATGATTGACCTCAGCGAGTTCATGAACCCTTCACCCTACACTGTGCCTCAGGTAACGGCCAGGGACCCCTCCGCACCCCAGCATCTCAGGAGTCATGGGTGGGTGATGGGTACCTATGCAGCCCCGCTCTGCCTTGCAGGAGGCGTCTCTGCCACGGGTGTTCAAGCTTTTCCGAGCCCTGGGGCTGCGGCACTTGGTGGTTGTGGACAATCGCAACGAGGTAAGTCCCTGCTCATGGTGTACAGGCAGCCTGGGCTCCTTGGGGTGGGGGGACATGCTGCCCTTGTCCCCAGGCTCTGCGTGCCAGTATGGAGCCTGTATCCTGTCCCTTTCCCGGCAGGTGGTGGGCATGGTCACCCGCAAGGACCTCGCCAGGTACCGGCTGGGGAAGGAAGGCCTGGAGGAGCTCTCGCTGGCACAGACATGATGCCAGGTGGTGCTGCCCAGTGGACATGTGCCCCGGCCCCTCAGAGCCAGGGACCCCCTTTTGTGGGAGGCAGGGAGAGGACTGGGCCAGCCTGTGCAGGTATCACTGTGCCCAGAGCACTGGCACAGCCGTGCTGCCCCAGCTATCCTGCCCGTTGCTGCCTTCCCAAGTCTACTGCCTCCTCTTCTCACCCCTTCCTCTGCTTCCCCAAGGGATCAGAATGCACCCTTGGCTCTGTTAGCTCCTGGTGTAGGCTCTCCCTGAGGGTTGGGTAAAGGCTGGAGTGTGCCAGGGGCAGCAGAAGTGCCCTGCTGAGCTGGGCCCAGTCCCCCTGCCACAGCACATGGCCTCCATCACCTCATCTACCCAGCCTGGGCAGTCCAGGACCTAGCCCTGCCCTGGCCCCTGCTGCAGGGCCTGTGTGGGGAGCAGAGGGGAGATGGTGGGGCTCCCTCCTGCTCCTTGGGTCCGTCCTCCTGCTGGCTGGGTTGGGCTGAGCCCTGGGGCAGGTGCTTGTATCTGTGGCCGGAGGAGGGGGCCATGCCCTGCTCAGCTTTGCAATAAAAGGGCTCCCGTGGTTCAGCAGCTCCCGCCTCTTGCTCGTTCTTGGCTCTCTCGGCCACTCTGACTGCAACCTGTGTGTAAGGAGACACCCCCGGGGTTCAGGGCAGGGTTGGGGAGGGGAGAGCTGCCTGCTCTGGGGCAGCATTAGTCCTGCAGCCTGTGTCCCTAGCGCATGCCCCTCTGCCACTCCTGCCCTCCTCCCAGCATTGCTGCTGCCTCTCCCCTCTGCCCATGCTGGGGTCCAGAGCAACCCCAGGTGGGTGTGTTGCTGCACTTGCTGCAGCTTGTTCTGGCACTTTCCAGCAGCCTGGGCCCTGCCAGGCACCCCAAAAACCTACCACCAGCCCTTGATCTGGCCAGGGGGAGGGAGCAGAGCCTGCCTTCCTTGGGGTGATGAGGAGGGCTCCAGCCCTGGCACCTCAGCTCCCCCATCTCCCACCAACCTTGCCCCTCACCTTGGCATTGCCCTTTGCCCTGGCTTGGAGCGATGGGCCTGGTGCTGCCCGCTCCTCACTTGGGCAGGGGCATCATGGTGCCTGGGGGAGCTTTCAACTGTGGGATACGGTGCTTAAATAAAGCCTGTTTGTACTTTTACTGTGGTGCTGCCTGTCTCTTGCTTCCCTGCTTCCCGCAGTGCTGCTGCCCAGGCTGTAGCCCTCAGGGCTGAGCTGAGCCCTGTCCCCAGGGCTGGTGCTGGGAGGGCATGAGCCTGCCAGGAGGCCAGGGCCCCCCACACCTTCGTCAGCCTCCTGGCAGGGTTGGAGTGCTCAAGGTGGGGGGTGACTACCCCTTCCCGGGTGCTTTTCCCTTTCAAGGCCAACAAAGAGCTGCCACAGAGCAGGGAATGGCTCCACCAGGCCCTGGTACCAGTGCTAGGGCCACAGGCCGTGGTGGGAGCCTACTCTGGTGGCAGGGGCTGTGGGGAAGGGCTGGCTGCCCTCCCTGTGCCGTGGGTCAGTCCAGCTCTCCCAAGTGGGTCTGCTTCCCTAGCACTGCCATGGGGCAGGGGAGCCATGGGGTGCAGCAGGTCCCACAGGCAGCAGCGGGTCCCCAGTGGGTGCTGGCAGCCGGGTGCTTTATCAGGCCCCATGTTGCCCTTTGCCCTGGCGCAGCTGAGATAAGGGAATGGGATCCACTGACTTGGGGCCACAGAGTAAACACGGGCTGCTGGCTCCTGTGCCAGCAACACGCTTCCCACCTCTTCCCACTGCCAGGGCAGCCGGTGGCCCCAAGGGCCATGCCAAGCGGTGACCCTTGTCACCGTTGGCAGGGACACAGCAGTGGTGGGTGGCAAAGGACGCTGCAAGCACGGGTGTCTGGCGGGAGTCATTTATTCACTCATCCCGTTGCCAGCTCCGACCCGGTGGCTCCAGGTGCCCCAATGCTGGCACTAGGGCTGCTGGGTTTATCATTAACTGGGTGGCACGTGGCAGGGCCGGGGGGCCCCTGGGGCCGTGGTGGGGTCACAGCCCGGCGAAGGGCTCGGCCTCCAGCCCTGGGCGGCCTGGCTCAGGTGGCAGCTCCCGCCCGGTGCCCGGCAGCTCCAGCCCCGGCTCCACCGTCCAGTTGGCCAGGAGGTCGCTGAAGTCAGGGGTGCTGGCATGGAGGAGGCTGGCAGGACTGGGGCCTGGCTCCTTCCAGAAGGAGGGTGGCAGCTTCCTCCGGTGCATGGGGGTGATGTGGCCATATTTCCTCTCCAGCCGCTGCGTCTTGCTGCCAGCTGCCTGGGGCGGCAGGCACCGGTGCATACCATACTCAAAGAGCTCGGCCAGCGGCCCCAGCCTGTGTGTGGCCCCAGGGCCGCCCCACGGTGCCACAGCCTCGGGCTGGGCCTCTGTGCGCTGGGGTGAGCTGCAGTCCTCGGTCACGCCGCGGCTGCCAGCAGCCTCCTCCCGGCCCTGCCGCCCGAAGTACCGCTGGATGTCGCAGCTGATGAGCTCTGAAAACTTGAGGAGCTGCAGGGTGGTCTCAGCAGCACTGGGGACGGCCAGCTCTGGCCCCGCGCTCTCCTCCACTGTCTCCTCCTCGTCTTCTTCCTCTTCCTCCTCCTCCTCCTCCTCCTCCTCCTCCTCAGAGAGGTCAGGGAAGTCTCCTCGGAGGGGCTCAGGGTGCGTGGGCAGCAGCAGGCCATGTAGGAAGGGCGAGGGCAGCCGCAGCTCGGCCAGGGGCCGGATGATGCCTGCAGCCATGTCAGCGCGCAGGGGCACCCCGGGGCCCGGACTCACCCTGCAGGCAGGGACAGTGGGGTGAGGGTGGCACGCACCCCAGCACCCTCCCCAACCTGCCACCCTGCAGTGGCACTTGGCCCTGAGGCAGCAGGGGGACCATGTCATGCCACACCGTGGCCGTGGTGGGGCTGCAGGGCAGTGGGAATATGCCCCACAAACTGTGGGGCAGTGGGGATGTCCCCACCAAGCCATAGGATACAGGACAGCGGAGGCGTGTCCTCTGAGCCATGGAACGTGGGGCAGCGGGGGCATCCCCACTGAGCTGTGGGACATGGGGCAGCAGAGACATTCCCACTGAGCCGTGGGACATGGGGCAACAGGGAAGTCCCCACCAAACTATGGGAGACAGGGCAGCAGGGATTTCCCCCAGGGCCATGAGCCATGGGGCAGTGGGGATGTCCCCCAGAACTGGGGCAGCGGGATACTCTCCTGCACCCTGGGGCTGTACATGGAGGTGAATGGGGCTGAGCCCCCTACCACCCTGGGCTGAGCCATCCCTGCCACCCTGGGCTGAGCCATCCCTGCCACCCTGGGCTGAGCACCCGGGAGGCTGAGCCCCGAGCCCTGCCCATGCAATGGCCCTGCAGGTTTCTCTGTGATGGGACAAACCTGGCCACCTCCCCGCACTGCCCTGGTGGGCTCTGGTCATGGCTGGGTCATGCTGAGCTGGATGAGGCCCCTCTGTTGTTAGTGCTGCCTGTGCCCCAGGGTCCCCAGCCCTGTCCTGCTGCAGGGCATCCCCAGCCACATGCCTGGATTGCCATCTCTACAGCCCCAGCCCCGATGCAGTCTTGGGGCAGGGAACAAATCCTGGGGGACAAATCCTGCTCCTGCCACGCCAAGCGCAGTGCTGGGCCCTGCACCCAACGATGCACCTGAGACAGCATCGTTGCCATCTCTGGGGTCACCATGCACTTCTCTTTGTGCTGTCCCCACCACAGGACGCCTGGGCCCGTCTCTGTGCTGCCCTGGGGTGGGCAGTGGGGGGCTCAGCCTCCCGAGGCACCGTGCACCTCTGGGCTGCAGGGAGAGGGGAGCAGGGCCACCCCCAATGGAGCCAGCCTGCCCCGCTGCCACCCTCAGCTGGAGAAACACCCCGATGCAGGAGGGCATTGCCCGGGGCCGCAGCTCAGCACTCACCTTGGCGCTGCCGCCCGGCCATGCATAGGCTCCCGCGCTGCTCCCCCTTCCCGTCCCTCCACCTGGGCCTGAAGTATTTATAGCGGAGCAGCGAGCTGACGGCTGGCAAATATTTGGTAGCTGTATTGTAATAGTAGACTCGGTAAACAGAGCTGGGGTTTGCTTTAGCACCCAGCAACGGGAGAGCGGTGTGGGGAGGGACGTGGGGACGGAAGGCAGGGCTCACCTTAATGGTTCACTAGCCAGGGGATTTTCAAGTGTTGTTCCTGTAAATTCACCTATTAAATCGGCAGCCCCAGCTGCCAAACTGCCCGCACACTTGTGCCGAGGGCTCTTATCTCCCCGCTGATTGGAGGCGAAATCAAGCTTTGTCAAATAGGCGTAAAATTAAATTTCATGCTATTTTGACTCCTGGAGTAGGGATCTTCTGAAGAACATACTGCGTATCGAGCGATGCCTGTGCAAACAGGCACTGCCGCCGCAGCTGCAGGGGGAAAAGCCTCTCTGTGGGGGTCCTGCTGGTCCCCCACACAGCAAAGCAGGGCCAGGTGCTGCGCAGCCCCCATGCGGGTCTGGATCTCCCACCTCCAGCCTTGTGCCCTGCCCCAAGGTGGGTCTAGGGCTCCCTGCCCAGCCCCAGGATGGGGTTTGGAACCTTTTGAGGTGGCAGGACACGGCCCTGATGGCATGGCTGGCAGGAGAGGTGCTTCAGGGTGCTGTGCTCCCCAGGGGGTGGTGGGGCTGGGTGCCCAGGGGCCGTGGCTCTTGCCAGGCAGCACCTGTGGATGCAGAGATGGGGACATGCTGCGTAGAGAGTGGCTGGGCCAGCCCCATGTTGGGGGCGGCACTTGGATGGCAGTGTTGTCACCATGGATGGGGCACTGGGGTGCCCTGTGTCCCTGCTATGGCCTGCAGCCGTGCTGGCCCACGCAGCGTGTGAGGGACTGAGGACAGTGGCAATGGCGAGCAGCTCAGGTCCTGAGGTGGCTGTGGCCAGAGGTGCCATTTCTGTGGCAGTGGGACGTGCTGGCGGGGTAGTCTGGGGCAGCGTAGGGTATGGCCAGGGGACAGAGACGGCCAGGGGACTGGAGGTGGCTGGGGGACACAGGGTGGCCGGGAGACAGAACAGCCAGGGGACACAGGACAGCCTGCCTGTGACAGCTGGAGGGCACAGGATGGTGGGGGCCTGACACAGCGCCCGGACCCCATCACCGCCTGTGCTGGGGATGCTCAGGGGGTGGGAGACCTGCCATCGGGGTTGGGGATGGCCAGAGCCCTGCTCGAGCTGCCCTGTCCCCCTGCCCTCAGGGTGACTGCAGCTCCTGATTCGCTCCCTCGGAGCCCTCCCTGCCACCCTGCCCCGAGCACCCTGCTCTGAGCACCCTGCACCCTGGGCTGAGCTCTTCCTTGGTGCTGAGGTGGGATCCCCAGCCCCTGGCATGGTTGCAGCACCAGCAAGGGGAGTGCCAGCCTGGGCACAGCTGCCACCCACCTCCCTCCCTGGGTTGGCAGCCCTGGAGGACCCCGCGGGGGCAGAGCTGGGCACCAGCACCACAGCACTCCTTTTCCCCTCTCCAAACACTCACACCAGCAATGCCAGGGCGGGAGCAGCAGCAGCCATCCTGCCCGGGCACCACTGGGCAAACACGGCGGGTGGGAGCTGATAAGCCATGGGCACCCTTCTGTCTGCTCCCTGATGTCACCCGCCCGCTTGGCATGGCTCGGCACGGCACGGCTCAGCTTGGCATGGCCTGGCACTGCTCAGCATGGCCCAGCATGGCCTGGCGCGGCTCTGCATGGTTTGGTACTGCTTGGTACGGCTCAGCATAGCCTGGCATGGCTCAGCGTGGCCTGGTGCGGCTCTGCATGGTTTGGTACTGCTTGG
>VZTV01091549.1:1273-16818 GCA_013400875.1 Anhinga rufa | reverse complement strand
AAAAAAAAAAAGGGGGGAGGAAAGAAAAAGAAGGAAAGGCAACCCCAAAACACGGGGCAGTTTAAAACAAAGAAAAACAAATAACAATAGCAGAGAATCAATGTGATACATAGAAAATAAATCCTTTCTAGGTCACGCTTAAATTTGCATTAATGACCTTCTTGTCAAATTATCTCAGGGGAACTTTGGATTAGCATGCAAAAGCAGCATGATACAAACTACAGCAATAATACTTGTTTTAGTTACCAGACCATTTTCTCCAAAGGAACTAAATGAGAGAATTTTGAGGAATCTGACTTTCATCTTTTGTAAAGGAAGCGCAGTCAGGAAAAGCTCACCGTAATTAGCATCTAGTCAAATAATACATAATTCCTCCCTCTATTTACTAAACAGTGTGTACTTTAATCACGGAAAACATTAAACTGACCCTAGCCATCTCCTTCTATAGACCGGCTCAGGAGCTCATTTGTTCAGTTCTTGGATCAGCTCTTAAGAAAACAAATCTTACTGAGGGCACTTAAAAGTAAACACAGGGTACTCCCAAATCTGCATCTGAAAACATATTTGATAAATAAGATAGAGAGCTGAGTTAAAAAAAGTCATAAGCATTTAATCTGCCAGTCTGATATGTAAGAGAGGTGAGGTCACCTAAGGTTTGTTGCTGTTGTTTTGGAGTATCAGGGCGGCGTTTCAACAAGATTTGAGAATTAATAGGGACCCTGGCTTTTACTGTCAGCTGGAGTCCCAGTGCGTGGTGAGTAACCAGGTATTTGGGCTGCTTCAGCAGATCATGTGGGATACTCACCACATTGGGGTTTTGATCCACACACTCTATCAGCATGAAATGAGACCTCTGACCTAATAATTTCTTTTTATCATGCAGCTGTACAGAAAGCATTTATCGACGATGCTCCATGTCTTAATTGTTGTTAGTAGGCAGAACCTGGAGGTGGTTTTACACTGCTCCCTCTCTCCTGGTGGGTCATGGTACAACCCATCAACTACATTTTTATTTAGCAAATCTGTTAAGTTTTACTACATAACCAACCTACTGTTTGCACAAAGGAAGCCTGGAGATAACAAATGGACTTCTGCACCCAACTCCGAAGGGTGTGTGAGCACACAGATATAAAGGCTGTCTAACCTACAAAGGGAGTGTCATTTATGCCATTGAATCTGTGCTGTCAGAGTGGGGAACTGCACCAGGAAGCCTCTTCTCAAATGCTAAAGATCTCACCCCTGTCCCAGCAATATACCAGACACAAGAACACTGCTGTTATCATTACTTCAGGCTAAGAAAATTGAAACAAATCCTTTGCATTAACAGCCATCTTTACAAATAGCTGAAAGCCGCCAAGTTCTTGGACTTTTTTGAAACTCCTCTGAATTTTAAAGCTAGTCAGGACTTTGCAGCTGGAATGGGAGTAGATAATCCAGCCCAGACACCACTATGGGAAGGAGCCTCAAAAGGGCAAGAGAAGAGACGTAAAACACTGCAGCTGGTGGAAACCATGCATACCCACTTTATGGAGTCACCAATCGTTACAGGGGGCACAGGGCAGCGGAAAAATCATGCTGAAAGAAAATCTAAGGCAGCCAGAACAGGACACAAGAAAGCTGCTGAAAACTTGTTTTTAAAGCTTTGGCACCTACAGTGAATATAGAGTTACCTGTTTTCATCCTGGTATTCAAACACTGATTTTCAGAAATATAAGTCCCATATATTAATGTGGTTTGATCAGCAGTTTTACACTGCTCAGCCATGGCTGCTTTCATTATCTGCCACCCATCTGTACTGTTGGTATGCTTGGCTCTTTTACAGTGTTGATCATGTCTGATTTAACATGCCAGGTTACATTAACAGCTCTGAAACCCAAATGGCCACACAAGTCCTGAAAAAGTGGTTGGGCTGCTTTGCTGTTGTTACACATTATATTTCCCTCCTCATTGTCACTAAATCCAACCCGAGAAGCACTTCTGGGGGGAGACCATTACCCACTGAACACCCCAGGGCATCACAGCAGCCCACAAAGCTGATACTTCCTCTCAGCCGACCAGCAGCTCTAAAATGTGCAGAGCTTGTAAGGTTTCTGGGTGCCCATCCTCCCCTCAATTAGTCATATCAGTGACTTCTCTGTATGAGGAATTAGGGAAAAAAAAATTAGCTTTTCCTCTGGCTTCCAATTTAATGAAAGGCTTAAAAGTTCGGTGAATTCAAAGAGTGTAACCTGTGGGGCTCTCATGAAGAACAATGAAAATAATAAGAAAATAAGAAAATCTAATCTTTCTCATAAAAGTATATCCCTTAAAACTGTTAGAAATCATAGCTTTTTTGGTGGAAACTTAAACCAGAGGCAGCTCAGAGTCTTGTCAGACTGCTATAAGATTAAATAGTCTATTAATCAGAAATCAAATTAACAACACTTTGTTAAAGCTAATTATGTGAGGAAAGCCAGCCTCTTGTTGCATTGCCAAAATATTGGATATAATTTTTTTCTTATTCATTGCACCATTTTAGACCAAATGTTTTGGCAGCTTAATTAGAGGCAGGTGGTGCCATTGCCATAATTACATAGAAGTCCTCATATTTTGTCATCATGCTTAATTAGAGCTGTTGATTCAGCATGAAAGGGAAGCATCCTGGCCAACCAAATATTGCAGCAGTCTTTATGGGAAATGCAATGCACCTTTAGATGAGAGCTGCCTGGTTTAGAGGATGCCAAGTATTTATATCAGGTTTGGGACAATACTGCCTTTCCAGTAGGAAATAGTTATATTAAACTGAAAGCTCTCAACCACAGATAAAACCCAAACACACTGCAGTCAATGGCAAAATTCCCATTGACTTCACTGGGACCAAAACCTAGCTAGCTTTCTTGAACAGGGTAGGACTGATTTACTCAGGACAAATATAGGACAACTCCACAAATATAAGTGAGATCAGAATTTGGCTCTTAATCTCACAGGAGTTGGGCTGGCTGTGGCCAGGGAAAGCAGAGCTGGGTTTGGCTTGCGTGACACCTCAGGATCACAACCCTCGGTTTGCTCTGCTCCAAAAGGGGATAACACTTTTCTCATGGGGTCCCGGTAAGACTTATGCTGAGGCTGTAAAGAGAATGGTCATCTTCAGTGCAAGGTCAAAAACAGAGCCTACCATTCATTCACCTTTAAGTCTGAAAAAACTGATAAAGCTTCAACGGATCTCTCCAGTTAAAACAATCCCAAAACTTGTATTGTACCAGCTGGTACGAATGGGAAATTCATGTCTCATGCCAGCCAAATGGCTGATTTTTCAGAGTGTCAGAGCAAGTGTAGATGGCAAAGTTACAGTCTGTACATCCCTAGAGTCAAATAACCTCTCAGCCTCAGATGGTCCTTGTGGGCTAGGGAAATTGTGTCATGGCAGACAAGGGTCTGATGTGGTGCTCAATCTGCACCACAATCACAATTTTCAGCACCCCAAACTCAATTCCATTCAAATGTACCAGGGTGACAACCCAGAATAACACCTCTGAACACACAGCACGGACCATGGATGATCCTAACTGAAACAGAACTCATAGATCGTAGATACCTGTGTTTTTAACACCTTTGCCCTCTTTCCCATTTCTGCCATCCCATTTTTTACAATCATATGAATTATCTTATGATTGAGCCCTGTAGACTGAGTTCTGAGAGCCCTGTATAGCTCCAGTGGATGGAGCTCCCTCTGATCTGGATATGGTGCTTCTAGCATTAGACAGCTATTAATCAAAATCAGTACTACAGAATGTAAGTAATAAAGTTCTTTAAGCACAACATTTCCCTTAAGCCTTCTCATTTATACCTGAGATCTTACACTGGCTGTTCAAAGTTAGTGACAAGACTCAATTTCCCATCTGTGCTTGCTGATTTCTTGCTGCTCTTAAAGATTTTAGACCATTCAATCCAGATAGCTTTTCTACAGGGAATGAGTCCAAGGTAACATACCTTGAAGAGCAGACCAGGAAAATCACTGGGGCAAAATGCCCAATTCCCCATGACTCCTTGGTCATTTGGGAAACAGTCTGAGGACATCAGTGTTATACTTCCCTGTGCTTCTTTGAATTTGGAGCCCACCTCCCACTTCTATAAGAGAGGCAGATCGGCTACCAACCTAAATGAGATTTTGATTTCCCTATCTGAGGCTATTTCTGTGAGGCTGATTCTGGTGGTGCAAAACTGATGAGAGCTCAGCTTCTTATCAGCAAAAAGATCAGAGTTTTCCCAGTTCATCTGAGCACAGTGCTGTCTTAAAGAATAGTGAATAAATTCCAGCATAATCAATGATCCATTTTATCCCATTTCTAATGAATGCAACAATTTTAAAACCTTGTGGCTACTATTATATTTAATGCCAATAACCTAGTGATAATCTTATTATAGCTGTAGCTTCAATGAAGTACTTAAGATGTCACAAAGTCTTGTAAAGTGCAATCAGCTCAACAGCCTGAGTAAAGATATTGCAGATTATCAGATTTTAGGGTGTTTTCCATATACACAGCTAATAAATACTGAAAGGTATTAAAAAAGCCCAACAACAAATAAAGATTATGAGGCTATAAAAGACCTTATTTAAGATATTTTTGTAACTAAAAAACACAACAAGTATTTCCTGGCCCTTTGTCCAAACTCTGAAGTCTGCAACGAAGAAAAAAATCTCATAAAATTAATCCCTGGACCTTTAAGTTTTCAGGAAATAGAACAAGCTTGTCTGACAGCATTTACCTGAAAGGAGTGCTCAGCCAAAAAGAAAAGCAAGACCAAAGGCTTGAGACCAAAACTTGTGTTGGTTTTTTTTTGTACAGGGAGAAGGGAGAGGAGGACAGGGTTGAGCAGTTGTCAGAATCATGGCTTGATCTGTATTTCTGCATTTCTGTTTTGGATGGACTCCAGGCTCCAAATGAAAATGCTTTGCCCTATACTACAAGGGAGTTTTAATCCACCCCAAATTTAGCAGAGGCAGCATCCCTTCCCCCGTGGCAGTGTGCATTTAACAGAGCACTACTTCAGTCATTTCCCTCTTTTCCAAATCCACCACTGCAGAGAAAATCTCCATGTTTCACTTTTATTATTTTCCAAATGAAATGGCAGGGAAGTTTCCCCAAGGGAAAACTCACCACTCAGCCCTACAAGCTGGCTGGTTCAGCATGCAGCTGAGTAGCGGCAAAAACACTGTGAAGACTCCAGCAGAAATAGCAATGCCTTTCCACTTGGTCGGGTATTGTGCTGAGGCCAGGCTAGTTCAGGTGCTCCCAAGCTGTTGTCCATGAATATAACCCAGGCAGCTCAACGCTTCCCCCTGTACAGCTGAATGCCTACAGCCAGTAGCAGTAATGGTGGTAAATGGGTAAAACAAGCTTTGGGAACCCTAGCTGAATTGAAACAAGACTGTAACTCCTGTAATTTCTTCAGAAAGGAGAAAGTAAACATCGGCATTTTGCACAATCACAGCTGGATGGCACATTCCTCACTACAGCATTTTGATTGCTTTAATTACCCAGACTTTTTCTGTTTAGATTAAAGGTGTTTCCTAGAAATGGAAGAACTACAGACACAACACAAAAAATATGTCTGTAGATTTTAAGATGATACTTATGGCAGTCATAGCCAACTTAGTGTAACAGGTTAGAGACACTCCACATAAAGCACTCAGCTTGTTTGGACAACTGTCCCTTTGAGATATTGTAGGTTTGTCTGCAACTGATGGAGAACCCAGCTCCTCCAGAGACCCTGATTATGCTATTCCCATCTGGAATAGCATATCTCTACATTCTCACATGAGAAACTTTGCAGACATAAGTAATTTTGCTTAACAGACAAATGGAAGCCCAAACAGCAATAGGGCTGATTTTCCTCATGGAAGAGTTGGAAGCAACAGCAAACACTTTGCCTAGCTCCATTAAGCACCCAAGTGGACCAGTATGCTCATTATCCCTCTGTCCATTGAAGTTTGCAATATAGTGCTTCCTGAAAAGCCCAAATTCACATCTCAGAAAAAGTTACTGATTCTAAATCCCTTAATTACTTTAAATGAGAAAGATTCCAGTAAAGAATATAATTTTGGACCAAAACCAATTCTCTTTCTTTGGTTTGGGTTTTCATAGTTTAAGCAAACCAACATCCTATGGCAGCCAGCATCAGCCTCTTTGAGAGATATTAAGACTCTCCATGAGACAGATGCAGAGTGGTACACCCTCCTGGCACATCCCTTAGCCTGTGGTATGAGAGACTTGTTTCTTCCCTGACATATGAAGGTTTGCCATGTACAATATGTTACAGGTCAAGAGAAATTATCACAATAATCTAGCATAGCATTTATATACATCTTGCCTTGGATTCACCAGGACTGTGCCCATGGGTTCCAGCTAAGCTCAGCCTTGGGTCTTCAGTCCCTGCTTGAGCTACACTGGAGGAGTACCTGTCCCCAGCTCTCTCTCACCACTTGTAACTTACTTCTAGTTTCAATTTTAGCAACTCCTGCAATGGCCTACAAAATGTATGTTTTCCCTGGCCATTATAATACCTATGCTATGTAAGGTTGGGTGGAAAGTGTTTTTATCTGAAAACCACTCAAAGCAAAATGATCCCTGTCAGTTTTATTCACTCCGTGTTTTACAGGAAGAGAATACAAAGTGCGTGTTGCTTTGGCATTTCTTCTTTTTCCCTTGCTATCTTGAAGAAAATTGATTGTTGCCGCTGCACAGACGCAACGTGGGTAGGGCGTGATTATAACAACTTTGCTGGTATGGAGGAGATATCTCATGCCTTAATATAATATTCTTATCATTAATATTCACCCTTTGATCATGCACTATTGGCTTTTCTGCTGGTTGATTCACGCCCCAAATAAGTAACAATGAAGAGGGCTTAGTTCAGCACATGTGTTTCCTTTATGAAGGCTTTGTAGCAATGGTGGTTATTTGTTCATTGTTACCCAACACCGGTGTCACTAGAAACATTTGGGAGTATGTAGCAGCCATGTCCCTTTCTGTCGCAACATGTGGTCTCCAAGAAAGGCCAGCTCAAGGAGCTGCAGGGTGCATGGTTCTGATTACAAATGAAGGGTATTTCTGACTACGCCACTATGAGTGGTGGTGAAACAGCCACAAAGTGGGTAAGATCTCCACAGCGTGCTCAGTCCTGGTGTTTCCCTGCACTGCTCAAGTGAAAATGAATTACGGCTGTTCCTCATGGTCCACTTGGGTTTTTTTTCTAAGTTTCCAATGCTGCTGCCCTGGTCCAGTGCTCCCTGATGCAGGTAATAAAAATTCACAGGACAAAAGTGCCCATGAAACAGAAGGGGCTCAGAGGTGTCTGCTTGTCAGATAACTAGCACAAACCTGGCCATACCAGCATAAGCTCCTTTCCACAAGCTGGTGTGGAGAGATAGGAAAGTTTCGGAGCTTTCCAAGTTTGCTGAACAAGGCTCTTACTCAGCAGCCCCATCAGATTTCGGGGTATGGACACCAGTCCCACAGCCACAAGCTTGAGGAAGTGTGGAGTCACTTTTGACAGGGACTGCAGTCCTAAACACGAGAAGCTGGGTGTCCCATTACCAGTCCCCCAAGACCTGTCTCTGCCTTTTTTATACTTTGAAGCTTTCAGCTGTACTTCAAAGGCTTTGACCCTGCAATCCTTAATCAAGGAAATCAAAAGGAATTTTACTAGATTAAATCAAAAGCAGATTTAAAAGATTAAAGACTGTAGAATCAGGAATTCAGGTTGAAAAGGAGAAACTCAGAAGTGCTCAATGTACAGTAAAGAAATATAGTTTTCCTCAGGTGTCTGGGATGGGGATTTCCAAGTAGGTGTGACACAGGAAGGCACCCAGATCCCACTGAAATTCCTGGGAGCCTGGCACCTAATTGCATTAGGGCACTTTCAAAATCTCACTCATGCTTATTAATTGTCTGTGATAAAATTTAAGTGATATATTTGCCCTTCTGTTTTACAAGGCAATAACCCAATTAATGTGTGGATAAACTAGGAGGCCAAAGGGAATTGGATTATGTCTGAGGAAAACAGAGGAGCAATTAAAGTATCACTATTACAGGAGAGATTGAATTAACATAGTATTGAAAACATTCCTCCCTGTTTGGGAAATGGGGGCTAGGACTCCAGTTTTGCATCTGGGGATATGAGCAGCGATAGACCCTTGTAATACTCTCTCAGTTGACATCACAACCATCATTTCATTGCACATGAGCTGGCCATACAGGGAGACGGAAAAAGTAGAGATTAAAAGAGTAAAGGTTCATGTACCTCTTTCTGCCCCAAAGCTCTACCTTCCTGCCAACCTCAGCCTCCCTCTCGCATCCACACCCAGGGGCTGCTGCTCTCCTGCTTCCAAGCAGTACTTCAAGTTTGAGTCCAAGTGAATGTTTTAATTAACAGAGAGCAAATTCTACCTGAAGCAATCTCATTAAACAGACAAATCCAACATTGGTCATGATTTGCCCTCAAAATTAAAATGGTGCCTCCAGGAAAACATAAGACTGTCTTATGAACCCACAAAAAACTAAAACCATAAACCAAAACACCTCAGAGTAACAGAACAGCCTTCTTTTGCCCAGACTGCCAAGCCTATAGCAGGACTGTAATTCTAGTCCATGGTCCTGTTTGGCTTTACTAAGTATAAAAGTCATAAGTGGAAAAAAGCGTACACAATGGTTATTGCTAGTTTATGGCTTCTCTTCCACTGTTGCGCAAGTGCCAGGGTCTAGCTTATAGCTCAGACAGTAATATCAGTGTGCATAATGGTGGAAAATGAATTATTGCTTGGTGTAATAGAATGGCTTCTGAAATCATGATGATAATGCTTAATCATGTACTTTGCAGACTATGTTCCCCAGAGTCATAAAGATGCAAAACAGTGCTGGAAATACATTAGCAAAAGCAAGAAGGACTTCTACCTCTCTTACAGCTTTGTTAAAACTCTGCATTTTGCATTGTTCTTTCTGGGGATGTGAGTTTAGTCCTGGAAATATTTAACAGACTGACAAGCTAACGAGTTTTGCCAATGAATAGCCTTTCAAATTTAAGGCTGGGGTTGGGTATGTTTTAAATGAGAATTTTGATAAAGCCATTTTCAGTTGTGTGCTAAAAAGTACTTGCTCACACACCAACATGGATTATTTTATTGCTTAACTGGAAAAGCAGCAGCAGTGTTAGCAACACTATAACCACCTTATAAAAACTTGCTGAGATGGTGTGTAAACTTGCTGGCAGTATGCTTTTCTTTTTTGGTTTAGTTTGGTTTTTGTTTTTAAGGTGAAGAATACACATTATAGTGACAAGAAGCCAAGTTTCAAGCCAGGGCACCTATATGGCCCTACTTGGGCAATCCAGCTTCTCAGTGTCCAGGCTCAGTTTAGCGCAGTAGGGCTGACTATCAAAGCCAGTTTCATGGACTTGCCAACACAACTGGGCATCAGTACCATTACAGGCACTTTTAAGACTAAGGACAATTTGTAGGTGAACAGTCTGGGTGATGTGACAGACTGGTCCTTATATCTAAGAGATATATTTTATCTCAATTAAAATGTAATGCAAGAAATCTCCATGATGTTATACAAGTCAGGCTGGATGATTTAAATGGCTTAATTCAGTCCTTAAAATATACAACTATGATTTTTCAAAGCCAGCAACACTAATCCATACCAGGCTATTGTTTAATTACCCGGATTTCTAGAAATCTGCCTACCAAGGTGCATGTCAGCCGAGCAATCAGGGTTTTGCAGGGTTCGGTTAAGAGTTCAGGGTATCTTCATTTGAGGGCGTGGATTCGAAGACATTACCAAACATCTCCTTGGACTAGCTGGGTGTCACAGGGTCATAGCAATGGGCTGCCCCAGCACAGTTCAGTGCACCCACACATAGCATGTTCACATCAACTGGGATGGGATGGGAGCTTAGCTCAGTCCCTGTGCCTGTTGCATCCCCACATCCTGTGCAGGACTTCAGTGGCATTAGCTCAATCTGTACTAGCACTTGTAAAAGTAAACCTTGAATTTCAAACACGATGCATCAGGTTTTGTGGCAAGGTTTTGGTAGCAGGGGGGCTACAGGGGTGGCTTCTGTGCAAAGCTCCTAGAAGATTCCCCCATGCCCGATAGAGCCAATGCCAGCCAGCTCCAAGATGGACCCGCCGCTGGCCAAGGCTGAGCCCATCAGTGATGGCGATAGCACCTCTGGGATGATGTATTTAAGAACAGGGCGGGGGCACAACTGGGCAACTGCAGCTGGGGAGGGGAGTGAGAATATGTGAGAGGAGCAGCCCTGTAGACACCAAGGTCAGTGAAGAAGGAGGGGAGGACATGCTCCAGCTGCCAGAGCAGAGATTCCCCTGCAGCCCATGTTGAAGACCAGGGTGAGGCAGGCTGTCCCCCTGCAGCCTATGGAGGTTAACAGTGGAGCAGATATCCACCTACAGCCCATGGAGGCCCCCACGCCGGAGCAGGTGGATGCACCCCAAAGGAGGCTGTGACTCTGTCGGAAGCCCATGCAGGAGCAGGCTCCTGGCAGGACCTGTGGACCCGTGGAGAGAGGAGCCCATGCTGGAGCAGGTTTGCTGGCAGGACTTCTGACCCCATGGGGGGACCTACGCTGGAGCAGCCTGTTCCTGAAGGACAAGGGAGTGATAGAGCAGCTTTGGTGGGCACCTGGCATCCAGCTAGGGTCAACCCGCCACACAAGATTAGAATTGGGGCAAATTTCTTGCTTAAAATCTAACTAAACCAGAACTACATCTGAATAATACTAAAAGTCCAAGGCAAACATTCCCACTAAGTCCCTTCCACAGAACAATGCATCTGTAAACAGACTTTCCCCATCTGTGTGCTGTTGTGAAATGAAACATAGGCTTCTTGGGATCCCAGAGGCTTACAGCTGAATGAATGTAATGAAATGAAAGTCTGTACTTCACAAATATTTTTAAGTCCTCTTCAGTGTTAAACTCTTAAACCTATCCTCCTAATCCACACTGATTAATGGCAAAAGAGTCTTTAATCACATGTAATCTAATTGAATGCTTTCAGTCCCCATGCCTGTAAATCATGAAACAAACTAACACTGCACACACATTAGCCCAAGTTTTGCAAAAATAAGAGGTATATTACCTCCCTTTCAGAGACTCAGGTCAGATCTGTTACCAGCGCAGGATATCTCTGTCCCACAGATTGCCCTGTTAGCCTGTAATAACCTCACAAAAACTAAGACACTTCACAGTAACTGAATCTTACTTGTTAACTCTACTTCCTGGGGCAGGCAACAACTGCTACAGGTGGAGTTACACAGCACAGCTGAGATGCCAGCACTGAACTCAGAAGTCCTGCTCTCTGTCTTGCTTCAGCTCTGACATTCATTGGACCCTGTGCTGAGCCAACTCAGTGTTGCAATTCAGCAAAAAAAGTCCTTTTGGTTTTGGGAGGTTAATTTTCTGCTGGATTAATGAGTGGATTCAGCTCCATGCAGGACCCAAGAAGTATCAGATCCAACGTAACGCAGGTAGAGAGAGCAGAAGGAGATAGGGGAGAGGCCAAGCAGTCCTCTCCTATTTGGCACCAGCGGGTTGGACGCATGGAGAACCTGCCCCAGTCCTTTCCTATGTGGCAAACACACACACACAGAAACACCCCAATCACTTGCCTTTGCATCAGTCTTGGTAGACAAACCAACCACTTCTTATTTGAGGTGATCAGCAGTGAAAACTTGCAGCTGATGTCTGTCCCCACCCCTACAGTTACTGTGATACGCCAACTTCAGGCTTCATTCCTGTGCACTGCTTCATTCCTGTGCACTGCTTCATTCCAGGACTGTGCCCCGTGGAGCCCGGCTGTGTGCTCCTAGAGATAGATGTGGCATGAACTCACCCTCCACCCAAGCCAGCAAGCACCACAACAAAGGTACTGCTCTTGCTTTAGAGCTGGCTGCTGGCTGACTTTGCCCTTTTGTCCTTCTTCTTTCAAGTTGATTTGATCCCATAGGTTACAGCATTTGAGAAGGCTGCGGGGGATGCGTGGTATTAAAAACACAGAAACGCTAGGAGAAGCCAGCCCTCAAGATGCCTAACCAGTGCTGAGCAATGGCTATTGAGCAATAAATATAGAAGTTGGTGAATTATTGAGGAAAGAGAAGCTTTTCTCATGCAAAATGTCCTTATCAAAATTGAATGAATCACCAACAGCAAATTAGATATTTGAAGACTTTATCCTAGTTTTAACCAATCCCAGCCCCTATGAATGCATCTGTTATTCCTAAATATCCATCAAATTTTGGATCCAGTTGCTGCAATGAGACCATTACCAGTGCAATTAGCCTGGGCATGTGCACACCAGGTCCAGTGTCCCAACACAGGCATAAAAGACCGATGCCCACAAAGGCAGCCAAACAAATTTTCTAGCTCATTTGATTTTAACGTGTGCAACACGAAGATCTGAAAGGACATCTATTTTTCCTCAGATTGAAATGTTTTTAATCTTCCTTGGAAAGGAAGTTAGAATCATAGAATCATAAAGGTTGGAAAAGACCCCTAGGATCATCAAGTCCAACCATCAACCTAACACCCCCATGCCTCCTAAACCATGTCCTGAAGCGCCACATCTACACGTTTTTTGAACACCTCCAGGGACGGTGACTCCACCACCTCTCTGGGCAGCCTGTTCCAATACCTGACCACTCTTTCCATAAAGAAATTTTTCCTAATATCCAATCTAAACCTCCCCTGATGCAGCTTGAAGCCATTTCCTCTCATTCTATCACTAGTCCCTTGGGAGAAAAGACCAACACCTGCCTCACTACAACCTCCTTTCAGATAGTTGTAGAGTGTGATAAGGTCTCCCCTCAGCCTCCTCTTCAGAGAATCTGAAGTTCTTCAGATTCCTTCCTTACTTTCTTTTTTGCCTCCTCTCAAACAGCAGCCCCTCTGCTATTTTAACAAGCTCTCCATCTCTTAACACTTCAGTGTGTTCAAACATTTCTTAATAAGTGCCTAGAGACGGAACAGGAAGAAGGAAAATTTTTATTTTCAATCCATTCCCTAGTCAAACTCTTACGTTTTAACTGCACTTAAGCAGAAATTCAGTAGCAAATTATAGGTAAAGGATTCAGAGTAATAATCAAAGCAGCTTTCTCAGAGATGATTCCCTGCAGTCTGGATATTGAATGTCTAAGGAAAAAAAATCCACATGAATATAAACATTTGTCCTTTGAAAACACTTTTTTAAAAAAAGCCATTCCTCTAAAACAGTAAAATTTTTCTTTAAATGGTTAATATTAATAATTCATTAGTGCTGAAGTGATTCCAGCATTTTATTTCATTTTTGAGCTAGAGCTTTGCTTTTATTTTCAGAAGTTTAAGTCAGCCAGCATATTACTGAGATTATGGTAACATAATGAGATAAAGATCATTCTGAATTTAAGGCTCTACTAATATTCAGGAGCTGTAAGTTCAATTCAGCTTCTGCTCTGGAGTACACGTGGGACCCTGGGAAAGCCATTTAGTCTGTTTGCTCTCAAAGCCGTATTTTGTCCATCTTTTCTATTAGACAATATGTAGAGCTTAATAATAAACCAGACTTTGATTTCAGAAGGAAAAAAAAAAAATATTTCCAGGATCATTTTCAGCCAAGACCTGCAGCCTTTTCATGGAATTGAAACTCTACACTATTTATTCAGTTTGTATGGGATTTTGGAAAGGCTGGGGCTTCTACGAGTAGGAATTAGTGGCCATTCAGGCATGCATATGTTCTGTCAGAAGTCTGGGAAGTCAGGTCATTTCCACAGAACACTTAGATTTGACAACTGGAATATCCCCATTCAAGAAGATCCCTATGAGTCTTGCATACAAACTCCAAGTTCTTCAGGATAGAGATGAGCTCTAATTACCCAAATGCATAGATATTTGCAATGGAGGATACCTGCCATTGGTTGATACCTCCACATGCTAACTGATAGCGTGTGCGTCACGAGGGGCAACTTCTTCAATATGCAAGATTTGCATTATGGAATTGTGAGGAACCGTTTGACAACAGCCGCTTTCAAATGTCTCATTTACACTGTAAAAGCTGCTGCTTCCTGTAATAACTGGGAGGGAGCGGTGGCAAGCCACAGGTAAGCTGATCTGCTCCTCCAGGTGCCTGTGCACACAGCTTCTGCCAGATCAAAGCAGAGCCATGCATGGAGGCTGAGGGGAGAATTTGGCCCCTGGCACTTTACTGAGAAATACGCTGGAGCATGCCTTGTATTCAGTCAGGACCTGGCATGTATCTTTGATGTGTGATAACAGCAAGGCAGGTAGAAGTGTAAGGGGAGGCCTAACAAGTTATAGCATAGGTGGGAAACGCAGTTACAAGTCCAGGGTAAGTTGAATGAAATAACATTTGTGCTTTTCTAGACATTTCTCAGCCATTAAATGATCCAGGCAAAGGCAAAAAAAAGAGGCATAAGATCCAGAAACCTGCAGATAGTTAATAAACTTGGAGGTAAGATGAATGACCTGAGAACCGATACAGCTGCAGTTGGTGTGGGGGATCAGGAGGAGGTGGTTGAACTACAGGCAAAAATACCCCTTTCATGCACGAAGAGGAATAGCCTTTAAGATAGCAGCTCCTTGATGGCTAAAGGTGGTGGGACCACATATAGATGGGTGTAACACGTTACTGACCAGACTTGTAGACCTCAGGACACCAGATTATTTTCAGCTCCGCTAATGTTTGCAGTATCAAGAGCAAACTATATATTAGCAATGTATATTATACAGTCATTATAAATTTAGTATATTTGCATCACATTAAGCTTTCTCCCTAATGACAGAGATCTGGAGGTGGTTTCTTTTTGGAAACGGCCACAGAAAGCACACAGGCTGAGCCTAACCATCATCAACATTGCAGATCATGTCTGAACTTTGGAGGTTTCAAGTAGTCCCTGTGTAGTCCATCTTCTCTCTCTCTCCTTAATTTCATATATCTTTGCCCTACTCAGGAATTAGTAAAGACAAGAAACAATTCCTGCTACCAAAGTTGTAAGATACCACTTGAATAATCTTTACTAAGCTTTGAGTAAGGGAACCTTTCTGCCTGGTTACCCATTTTTGAAGTCTGGGGTCCTTCAGTGTGTAACGTTCATACATGTTTTCCACTTACAGGCCTACAGCACAAAGATTTCAGAAAGAAATTAAGTCACTGAATAAATGAAGTCAGTTTTCTGCTCTGCGTTTCATATTTATTGTTCTTTAATGAAAAAACCATCCTTGTTGGATTTTTAAAACAAGGCTTAAATAAACACAGTGAGATTGCGCAGGGGAGTCATATTTGTGCAAGCTGCACGTTTGAATGGCAAAAGAAACTACTATGCAGAAGTCATTGTTGTTACACACCTAACAAAGCCAAAAAACCCCAGCTTGGCCTGATTTGACTGGTGTTACTTTTGGAGGATGCCTTCAGCAAGCTTTTTTTCATCTTTGACTTTACAAGGATGCCAATGCAAAAAGACTGGAAGATGTTCCTTTGAAACTGTTCTTTGTAAGG